>JANQDE010000324.1:80510-98206 GCA_037157785.1 Cephalotes varians
GTGAAACACCTAAAATATATTTCCAGATTTCTAACAAAATGGGAAATTATTGCCATGAGAATAGGCATTTTCATTGCATGACTCTTCCCATGGTTATAAAACGAATTAAAATCAGTATCGAATTCAAACCTATACTTTTGAGATGTTAGTTAATTATCCCTTTAATCAAAAATATAGTCAATTTCCATTTTCTGACCATCTCGAAAATGGGTTTTTTTGCCGCTCCCAGACCACTGTGCGGCGTGATGTGACGAGACGACATCGTTCTTCTTTTCACCTTAGAGCTTGCGGGCGGCGGCGGCGCGACACCTCGCACGCGCGTCACGTTAAAACGCTAACGATTATTTAGATGTTCATTTCAGACGACGCCCAGTGGAGACTGTCTCCGATGGTCTCCCCAAAGAGAAACCACGTGGAAAGTCATCTCGCACACACAAGACGAACGTGCAACGATCGCTTGTACGCCGTTACGCGCGTGATACACGCGACGATGGCGCAAGCAGTTTGTCGTTACTAAAACGACCTTCATATAGACGTAGTCCGGGAATTGTATCCGTAGACCACAATGTGCATTCGAAATGTCGATCATGTATAACGCAGTTCACAAGTTGACGCGCAATTAGTTGCTTTCTCCACGAGCCAAGTTATACACCGTTCAGTTTAATCGTTTCATTGCGTTTGACGACGCTTTCATCTCCCATTATTATGCATGCCCGTCCCTCTCTCTCTCTCTCTCTCTCTTTCCCGCGAGAAGATCGATGAGAGATGCGCGAGTGGATCAAGGCTAGCCCTTCAATTAGCCTGGCCGCGCGTCCGAGCACGCGCGGACCGCCTCCCCGTTTATGAGGGCACAATAAGATACACGATTGTGTCTCGTCAAGCGAGCGGAGCGTCTCTCGCGAGGAGACAGCCGGGGCGGAAGCCTTTGAAAAATCATCGGGTGACGAAGACACGCTTCGGTCCTCCAGCGCGCACGGCCCCGGGGGCCACGCGGCATATAGGTTACTGGTTCGCACCGGCTAACGCGCCGTTGAATCGAGAGCAACTTCGATCGTTAGCGCGCGCTAAGCGTCTCGCTCCTGCTCGCGTTACACCGCGGCGTTACACGGTCACCTCACAGTCTCAACACGTTGGCGTGTTGAGACACGTCGAATATCCCCGGGTGTTACGAGACATGTATCAGGTATTATCTTGTCGGGCGCGCATGTCGTGACTTTCGGAAACGAGAGCAGAATGCGGCACCGATTTCTGTACACGATGGAGAGAAGCGCGCTCGGGCAAGATGCGCTCTTTCGATGGAGCGGGCGCGCTCACGTGCACGGATCGCGCCGCGGCGACAGATCCCACGATGAGAAGTCGCGTAGAGAGTGGCGCGACGAGACGCATCCGGCGCGGAGCGGCGTCCGCGCGATGCCCCCATCGATCAACGATCATCGGGTGCGTCGCACTTTTCGTCGTTTCTCTATGTTTCCTTTTAGGACAGTCGCCGACTACTGCTCGTCTCTTGCAGGACGGCAGAGCAGGACTTTCGAAATGGTAATAATTTTTCCGCAGGTTCACCTACGGAAACCTTGTTACGATTTTTATTTCCTCTTAATGATCAAGTTTGGTCATCTTCCCGACAACATTGGCAATGCCACGACGCATTGCCGCGCACCAGTCCGAAGAACTCACCAAATCATTCAATCGGTAGTAGAGACGGGCGGTGTGTACAAAGGGCAGGGATGTAATCAACGCGAGTTTATGACTCGCGCTTATTGGAATTCTTCGTGGAGAACAATTGCAAGCTCCAATCCCTAGCACGAAGGAGGTTCAGCGGGTTACCCGGGCCTTTCGGCCAGGGAACACACGCTGATTCCTTCAGTGTAGCGCGCGTGCGGCCCAGAACATCTAAGGGCATCACAGACCTGTTATTGCTCAATCTCGTGCGRCTAGAAGCCGCCTGTCCCTCTACGAAGACTTGCACGTTGGTAGTAAAAACCCGTCGGCCGAAGCCGGGGGCCTTTGCGATATCATAAGGTACGCCTATTTAGCAGGCTAGATTCCCGTTCGTTATCGGAATTAACCAGACAAATCGCTCCACCAACTAAGAACGGCCATGCACCACCACCCACCGAATCAAGAAAGAGCTATCAATCTGTCAATCCTTCCGGTGTCTGGGCCTGGTAAAGTTTCCCGTGTTGAGTCAAATTAAGCTGGATCCATTCCTTGTGGTACCCTTCCGTCGATTCCTTTAAGTTTCAGCTTTGCAACCATACTTCCTCCGGAACCTAATAGCTTTGGTTTCCCGGAAGCTATCCACCGAGTCATCGAAGGAACTTCGGCGGATCGCTAGCTGGCATCGTTTATGGTTAGAACTAGGGCGGTATCTGATCGCCTTCGAACTTCTAACTTTCGTTCTTGATTAATGAAAACATTTTTGGCAAATGTTTTCGCTTCTGTCCGTCTTACGACGATCCAAGAATTTCACCTCTAACGTCGCAATACGAATGCCCCCATCTGTCCCTATTAATCATTACCTCGAGGTTCCGAAAACCAATAAAATAGAACCGAGGTAATCCTATTCCATTATTTTATGCACGCAGTATTCAGGCGAGGATAGCCTGCTTTAAGCACTCTAATKTGTTCAAAGTAAACGTACCGGCTCGACCCGACACTCAGTAAAGAGCACCGCGACGGGTTATTAATTGGGCCGCCCCCTCGCGAGGCTAAGTTCACCGGTAGGAACGTCCCACATCACGCCAGTTAAACATCGCGAGCGGTAAACCGACGGTGTGCGACACAGATTCACCTACGAGCTTTTTAACTGCAACAACTTTAATATACGTTATTGGAACTGGAATTATCCGCGGCTGCTGGCACCAGAATTTCCCTTCAATGGATCCTTGTTAAAGGATTTAAAGTGTACTCATTCCGATTACGGGGCCTCGGATGAGTCCCGTATCGTTATTTTTCGTCACTACCTCCCCCGGGAGTGGGTAATTTACACGCCTGCTTCCTTGAATGTAATAGCCGTTTCTCAGGCTCCCTCTCCGGAATCGAACCCTGATTCCCCGTTACCCGTTACAACCATGGTAGGCGCAGAACCTACCATCGACAGTTGATAAGGCAGACATTTGAAAGATGCGTCGCCGGTGCTAGGACTGTGCGATCACTCCCTCGACGGAGTTTCACCTTGCCGTGGTGAGGGGGCTCACCCATGACCCCCGGGTTCCTGAATGTCTGAAATCTCAAGATTGCAGACATCTCGGACCCGAGATGAAGCGGGCCCGGAGGCCAAGAAGACCCCAGCCGCGGGCGCGTGGCGACCCGCCGTCGAGGAGGTACAACCACCGCGAGGGCCCGACGGGGAGGAGTGGCGTTTCGCCGCGCGGCCGCAATGGGTAGGCGGGGCTCGTTAGCCTTGTATGGGCAGCTCGCCTACGGGAAGGAAAACACTGAAATCGAACCCGAGGAAGGACACCTTAAAAAAACCAAATCAACAAGTATGGATATGGACAGGAAAATGGAAATAGGAGCCGGAAATTCGAAAGCTCGGAAGCGGCAAAGGGGAAGTATCGTCCCAGCTTCCCCTGGGTCGTGCCACTATGGCAAATTCAGTCATGGGCTAGTTACGAGGTTGCCGACGAGCTTCGTGACCGAACATACTATGCTCGGGTAGTAACGACGATGGCGAGCAGGGGAGTCTTGATCTTTGCTTGCGGGGGGTGGAGACAGGAAATCCTCTGGAGAGGAGAACCCTAGGCTGCCGACCAGAGCGGCAAGCACGACCGAAGAACAAGTCAATCATAGAAAGGAGCAACTAGGGAGCACACCGGTGGTTCTAATGGAACAAGAGGCTGGTCCCTCAGAGAGAAACACGGTCGGGTCGCATGTGAGAAGCAAGGAACGAACGCGACGCGGACGTGTCCTCGTCGAAGACTCTTTGTCTTCTGCTGAAGGGAGCTCAGAAAGGTCCCGGCACCCCCAAATAAAAAGAGAGGACTACGAGTGCAGAAGAAAAGGAGAGCAACCCACCCCATTGTCCTATCGTCTGATGAAGACCATAGGGAGAAAAGCTCAACAAAGAAGATCAAGATGACGGCCAAATAGCCCAACACAGGCGAACCAAGGAAAAAGAAAGTTGGCTCAAGGTTGAAAGAAGTATGATAAGAAAAGTGGGGCGTCCTCCAGTAACAGGGAAATCTATGGGCCTGGCCAGGGCCAAAAAGGCCTACAACGACAAAAAGTAGAGGCAAATCAGATTGAAAAGGGAAGCCTGCATTTACAGCATGGCGGAGATTCTGAAGAAATTTCATCTTTACTCGGAGAAGACAGCGGAGGAGAATGAATGGGCACCAACAGCCGATTTCGCCAGCGAGATCAGGAAAGCACAGGCGGAAGTGATCCGAACCCTCCCCCCGGTAAAGAAGGGGAACGCGCTTTCCCCAATGGAAAAAAGGATATCGGAGACGAGAAAAGCGAGGAAGAGAGGAAAGAGAAGACGGAAGAGGCAGGAGGAAGCCCGCAAGAGGGCCGAGGATCGAGCCAAAGGCGCAATCGCGGGGACACTCAGTCGCTCGTCGCGGCAGACCCGGGTCCCGGGACAAGAACGCGGACCAGAACCCGGGTGGAGACCAAAGCCGCCACACGGGTCTTGGGGGCCCAGCTCCCCCCTTCTCCCTCCATCTCGTGTGAGACAGATAAAGGACGTCCCGGTTTCTCCGGAGGGCTGGAAGTTGGTGGAGGGAAGGAAGGGCAGGACGACCAATCGGTCACAGTCCCGCGGCCGTCGCAATTACGCGGAAACCACGGCTAGACCCCCTGCCTCTCCTTTCTCGCCAGTCGCAGGAGGGGCGCTAGTCATCATATCAGCGACGACGAGGAGGAACGCAGAAGCCACAACTACAATCGGCCACCAAGAGACTGCCAAGAACAGCGGCGGTCCAGGTTTCATGCATCCCCCGGCCAATGCGCAGAAACGATGCGCCTGGCTCGGAAGAGAGTAAACCTACGCGGTCTCGGAATTGGCGAAGTGAGGCCGCGTAGAGCGGGGCCCTCCTCCTTGAAATTCCGAGTGCAAACGGGGCGGTGAAAGCCGAAGCCCTGGCCCGGGAGATGCGGGAGCCCCTGGCAGATCGAGAAGGGATTGTGATTACACAACTAATCAAGACCGCGGAGATTCGAGTCAAGGATATAGAGAACTCGATCTCCGCGGTCGAGATTGCAGAGGCGCTGGCCGCTGGCGGGGAGTGCGAGGTCGCCAAGGTCCGGGTTGGTCCCATCAGACAGGGGACCAACAGGCTTGGAACGGCGTGGGTCAGGTGTCCATTAGTAGCGGCCAACCAGCTGCTGAATAGGGGGCATCTGACCTTGGGGTGGACCAAAGCCTAGCTGGAATTGTTGCCGCAAAGATCCGCTACGTGCTTCCGCTGTCTCCAGGCGAGACACGTGGCGGCGGTCTGTCCTAACGAACCGAGGCGACTTCTGCTATCGGTGTGGCACTCCCGGCCATCTGGTCAGGGACTGCACGTCCCCAAATGCTCCCTCTGTTCAGGCACCGACAACCACCGAGTGGGCGTGCAGGTCCTCAAAAAGAAGAGAGAGGAGGAGGAGGAGGGCAGCAACATCGAATTTGACGTCCCCCAAGAATGAAAGGCGACCACAACAAAGGCCAGAGCCGATGGAAGTCGTAGAAGACGAGCCCGAGCCGGACACACTCCAACCTTCACAACCAGAAAGGCTGGTCACCGGGGAGGAGCAAAGGCCGGTGCCACCTCTACCCTCACAACCGGATTGGCCGGTCGCGGGGGAGGGATGGGAGCAGGAGCCGGCACCACTCCCACCCTCACAGCCAGCGGGGCTGGGGAGGAGAGCAAGAGCCGGTACCCAAAGAACAAAAGGTGAAACGTCTTGTTCTCACAAAATGCGACGAGGCGGTGACAGGCTCTTCTAGGGCCCTGCAATTGGAAGCCCCGCCATTCAGCCAACTGGCGGGCAATTATTCGCCATAGACTGGCGAGAGATAGAGATAGCGAGGAGGAGTTGAGTGAGGCCCTCCTCGGATGCGGACGGGAGGGACCACACCCAGGTGGGGCCAGATGAGGTGGGATCCTCCCACGAGGATGGAGATACAAAGCGACGATGCATCAAAAGGAGGTGATTGTCTCAATAAACACAAACATTAATGGGGGGCAACCGCCTCTTACAGGCTAACATCAACCACGCCTCCTCCGCCTAGGACCTGCTGCATCAGGCTGGTGGAGAGAGGCGTGGATATTGCAGTGATGGCGGAACCATATTGGCTTCCGCCCAACCAATCCGAGGTGGATAGCCGACCCAACGAGGGAGGCTGTGGCCATCACTTGGCGGACGACAGACGTGTCCCTCCCCTGCGTATTTGTAGAAGCGGGGGAGGGTTATGTGGCCGTCAGGTGGGGTAAATGGTTAGTAGTCGGGGTATATTTCACCCCGCGGCTCAGTGTTGCCCAACTTGAGGCGCAGGCTCGATCGTATACGGGAGTGTACAAATTGGCACCCCTGGCCTGCACTCGTCACCGGGGACTTTAATGCTCACTCTATGGTGGAAGGCTCCTCGGCGACAAACCAAAAGGGCAGAGCCGTGAAGGGCGGCGTCGCTGAGCCTCGTATTGCTAAATAGAGGCTCAGAGAGCACTTGCGTGCGACCGCAAGGGGAATCCATCGTTGATTTGACATTGGCGGCTCCCCCGATCGTAAGAAAAGTCATCAGCTAGTAAGTGATGACCGAGATGCACTCAGGATCAGACCACCTCTACATTCAGGTGGATCTGAGGTACATTCCCGAACAGGTGCTAAGACGCCACCAGCCCAGACCATCGCGCTGATCGCTGCGCGCCCTCGATTTGGACATTCTCGGGGCGCCCTCCGAGCCGGGATTTGGCCCGTGGAAGAGACCGCGGGGGACCCGGAAGTGGGTGCGGAAAGGCTCCGGGACCTGATGACCGGGGCCTGTGACTGTACCATGCCCCGCATGGTCTCCCGCCCGCACCGGATGGCTTATTGGTGGAGCCAAGAGATAGCTCGGCTCCGCCTCATCGCCAACGCCAAGAGGAAGCGGCTTAAGCGCGTCCGGCGCGATCTCCGCCTCGGGACGACTTCCCGGACGGAGAAGTTGGCAGCGGCCGGCGAGTTTGCTGACGCGAGTCACGCCCTGAGGCGGGAGATTGATATCTCCAAAGCCAGGGCTTGACAGGAGCTCCTGGAATTTGTGAACGAAGACTCATGGGGGTGTCCGTATAAAATGGTCATGGGAAAGATCAAGCAATAGGCGCCCCCCTTCACGGAGTCGATGGACCTTCAACAGAGAGACAGAGTGTTGGCGTCCCTCTTCCCAACTGAGGTGAAGCCATCCTCTGGGAGGAATCCTCCCTAGACATCGAGGGGGGGTTGAAGGGACGAGTGGAGGGTCACTGACGAGGAGCTCAAGGACGCCGTTAAAAGGATGAGGGCAAAGGTTAGAGCGCCCGGTCCTAGCAGCATTCCTGGCCAAGCCTGGGCAGTCTCAGGTGCCGTAATCGCGGGCCACCTCAGGCAGTTATTCGATGACTGCCTAAGGGGCGGAGTGTTTTTCCAGCCGAGGAGGAGGGCCAAATTAGTCCTCCTCCGGAAGGAAGGTAAGCCCGCGGATTCCTCCTCGGGCTACCGACCCATCTGTCTCCTGAACATGGAGACTAAGCTCTTGGAGCGAATAATTACTAGCCGCCTCGTCCGACATTTAGAGGAGACGGGCTCCAACCTGCACAGACATCAGTTCGGATTCCGCAGGAATCGCAGTAGTGGACGCGATCCTGCGGGTCTGAGCCTCAATCGAGGCGGCCGAGCAGGAGGGCAGGCGATTTGTGTCTCGTTAGACATATCTAACGCTTTTAACACCCTGCCCTGGGATAGGAGGTGCTCTTCGATATCATGGAGTCCCCCTATACCTGAGAAGGGTCCTTCGGGGTTACTTCTCGGAGCCTAGAGAGGGGGTGTACTGTGGAGTACCCCAGGGGTCGCTTCTAGGATCTGTGAAATCTGGGGTACGACGCGGTACTCACGCGGGCTGTGCTTCCCCCCGGTTGCTAGGTGTTTTGCTACGCAGACGACTTGGTAGTGGCAAACGGGCACGGCTGGATGGAAACGAGGTCGAGAGCGGACGAGGCCCTCGCCACTGTCGTGCGTTCATTAGGGAACTGGGACTGGAGGTGGTTCCAAAAAACGGAGGCCATGTCCTGTGGTAGCCTCCGAAAGGCGCCTCCCCATAATACGAACGTCCTAGTCTCCAATGTGCTCGACCCGGTGGAGCTCACCATGAAATATTTAGGTCTTACCATGGATAGTAAATGGAGCTTCACTGCTCATTTCGAGCAGTTGATCCCACGTGTGGAGAAGGCGGCAAACGTCCTGAGCAGATTACTCCCCAATATCAGGGTGCGCCGCCTTTTCATGAACGTGGTGCAAAGTATCGCGCTGTACGCGGCCCCGGTCTGGGCCGCAGAAATGGAGGCCACCTCCCCGCATACAAACGCTCATGCGTAGAGCGCAGAGGAGAGTGGCCCAACGCGCGATGCGATCATACCGCATCACGTCATACGTGGCGGCCACGGCCCTAGCGGAGATACCCCTGCTGGAGCTCCTGGCGAAGATGCATGCCGAGATCTACTTTGCTGGGAGCTTATAAGCTTATAAGACAAAAGATTTCCCCCTCCCGGAAAGGCGGGAGAAGTGCGGTGCCCTCCTCCGTAACGCAAGTTACAGTGCTGGAAGGGAGGGTGCCGTTTGCTGAAGCAGCTTCCATGCGACGGAGGGTGGGTCGGATAGTTGTGCAGAGGCTAGATTCCGACCCACCTTCGTAAGCCAGCGCCGGACACCCCCAGGGGTTTTAGTGGGTAGGGCCCGTTAAATAGGGCGAGTCCCACATAACCGGCCCTCATCCACGGGGCCGGTATGCGTAAAAAGCATTTCCCCTGGGTTTCAAAAAAAAAAAAAAAAGAACCGTGCGATCAGCACAAAGTTATGTTCAGAGTCACCAAAATAAACGGTGGACAGACGGAGATCGTCTGTCACCGATTGGTTTTGATTTAATAAAAGCGTCCCTTTCATCACTGGTCGGGACTGTGTTTTGCATGTATTAGCTCTAGAATTACCACAGTTATCCAAGTAAATGTGGGTACAATCTAATGAACCATAACTGATTTAATAAGCCATTCGCGGTTTCACCTTAATTCAGCATACACTGAGACATGCATGGCTTAATCTTTGAGACAAGCATATGATTACTGACATGATCAACCAAGGAGTTTCGTGCGTTCGGTCGCTCACGTAGAGCGACACGCGCCCGCTGTCCGTGGACGAGCGAACAGCTCTGGCTCTCGTATCTGGAGCCCGTTTGCCATTATTGCCGCCTGTCTCGCAAGCCGATCGGCGATACTCTATATAAATAACATGCGCTCAAAAGAGACGCTAGTACTCCGAAGAGTATCACGATCGATAAAGATCATATTCGTTCTCATTCTCTCATAGATAGTAGCGGTGTGTAAAGCCGCTTATAGCTCTGACGCTAGATCAACGAAGCGATGCTGAGACGTCGAGGAACGTCACCAGTGCGTTTTAAGCACGGTGAGAAATTTCGCTAAGGCGTACAAGTAAGCGGGAAGAGAAATCGTCAGGGATTTCCTTACGCCACTCATATCCGTGGAGTTGATGTTCGATAAGCGCGACGATGCGTCCGACCACGTTCGTCTGAGAATGAGGAAAGATCGACCAGCCAACACTACATTGTGCGCGCTACATAAGAGCCATTCGGTTTTTTGACACCGACTCGTGGCAATGCTGTGTTAGTACATTAGTTGGTAAAAAATTACGGAAAGCGCGAGCGTATGGACGTTTCCGAAATCGAATCCCCGACAAGCAGTTTCGCATCGAAGCGCCAAATCGTCTTCGTGAGAAGGTGGCAGCGACACGCATCGCAATCCATGTTTCTTGAACATTCGGAGACTCGCGAAGAGTCAGAAACACGAAGGATGCGTTTGAACAATCGTCCGTGTCGATCGGCTCGCCGAGCGCACCACACACTTCTTATAATATCCAATCGACTGGACGAACGGTCGGCGACGCACGGTCATACGGGCGCGGCGGCAAAACGAAGAGCCCATTGGGACTTTAACGCTGAGCGCGAGTGACGCGGACGATACTTCCGCGGCATGTTACAATAGTCGTCGATACTTCCGAGTAGTGTTGCAACCGTCAGTGTTACATTCGCGACGTGTTCTGTAGGTCGTTGAAATCTCCGCGGCGTATTGATATTTTCGTCGTTACCTCCGCGGCGTGATGCTTCTGCTGCAGATACCTCCGGGGCGAAAGAACACGCCGCGGAGGTAACGACGACATATAACCAACACGCCACGGAGGTAACTACGATGAAAGCAACTAGCCGCGGAGGTATTGACGACGAAGAACCAACACGCCCCGAATACACATATATACGTATACATATACACGTGATGCTAACGTCATCGATACCAACAGCGCATGTTCCAAACATCGTCGATATCTTCGAGGCGTTCTTAGTCGTCCATACCTCCATACCTCCGTGGCGTGTTGCTACTATCGTCGTTACCTCCGCGACATGTGACTACTGCCGTCGACCTCCAAAGCTGAAAATTTTCCGACGCTGTATGTTGTTTTTGCTGTCGTGACTTCCGAAGCTGAAAATTTTCTAAATCCCGCGAGGCGTGTTACTTTCGCCGCGTCACCGGCACTCACGTGGGGTCTCGTCCCGACAAGACGAATCCCCAAGCCGAGGGCTCAGTCTCAACAGATCGCTGGTAACTGCTCTACCGAGTGCAACACCTCACCAGGTAAGTCGTCTACAGACGATTCCGAATCTCGACCGAGTGCGTAAACCAAATGTCCAAACCTGCGGTTTCTCTCGTACTGAGCAGGATTACTATCGCAATGACTAGTCATCAGTAGGGTAAAACTAACTTGTCTCACGACGGTCTAAACTCTGCTCACGTTCCCTGTTGGCGGGTGAACAACCCGATGCTTGGCGAATTCTGCTTTGCAATGATAGGAATAGCCGAAAGATCGAAAAGATCAAACATCGAAAGATCAAAAAGCGACGTCGCTATGAACGCTTGGCCGCCACAAGCCAATTATCCCTGTGGTAACTTTTCTGACACCTTTTGCTGAAAACCAAAAGGATAGGCCGTATTTTCGTCTCTATGCGTATTGAACATCGAGATCAAGCCAACTTTTACCCTTTTGCTTTACGCGAGGTTTCTGTCCTCGCTGAGCTGGCCTTAGGACATCTGCGTATTCTTTGACAGATGTATCGCACCAGTCAAACTCCCCGCCTGGCATTGTCCGCGAATCGGATCACGCGGGAGTATCAACGGTGATCGGCCGAGGCCTCACGCCACTATGACACACTTGGCTCGAGAACACCATGACCGCACGAAGCCCTCGGGGCACATGCTCCGTCTAACCGAGTAAGTAAGGAAACGATGAAAGTAGTGGTATTTCACCGGCGATGTTGCCACTTATGCTACACCTCTTATGTCTCCTTACAGTGTCAGACTAGAGTCAAGCTCAACAGGATCTTCTTTCCCCGCTAATTTTTCTAAGTCCGTCCTCTTGGCAGTGGTTTCGCTGGATAGTAGATAGGGGAATCTCATTAATCCATTCATGCACTGATTAGATGACGAGGCATTTGGCTATTAATATATTTATTGTCCACAGTATTATCTGCATGAGTACAGCTAACAAACAGAGAGAAAAGAAAAAAAAACACAATTAACACGATCCGATATTCTCTATGATTTTCTGATGTTTTATATATTCTGGTATATATTTTGGTTTTAATAATATGGCCTCATAAAAAGGTATGTAAATGATTATATTTTATATAATGTTTAGTCTTTTTCTTAATTAACTTAATGATTTTTGTATGATATTATAACCTATAAATATTACGTGGTTGAAGTGTTGAACGAAACATATTTTTTTAAAGTAATTATTGTTTAAAATAATTAATTTTTATACTACATTACTACATTATTTTACGTCAATTGAAATTTTACAAATATGGTATTAAATAATTTCTTAAAGTGTTAGATATCATGATTATAATCTGTATACGAACGTCGACGCTTACATTTGATGCTGGAATAGTCAAACACAAATTAAAGATTTAGCTATAATGTAACAATTTTATTGCTAATAATGAAGGTTTTACACTCAGATTTTTACTATAAAGTAAAAACACCAACATTGTAGTTGAACATATGTCATACTATAACAGTTGTATTATCATCGCTTTTACACACAAAGAAAATAATGTGTTTCTATTCAATGGTAAAAATACGACAACAAAACCGCTCATTTGCGATAAAATTACTACAATATTATAGTCTGATCCTGAGAACATAATGTTGCTAGTAGATAGCTGTATGAATGCAACTGTTTTTAAATAAATTTGTTAACATTTTAAAGTTAATAGAATTATCTTCTTATGCTGTGATTTTTTACATTATTTTCTACGTAAACAGAAAGATTTTACTTTAACGTGACGTTCGAATACAGACTCACGTTTGCATCACCATTTACAAACATTAATTATGTTCGTTAATTATGTTAATTATGTTGTTTTACAAACTCAGTCTAATTTATCTAACAGTGAATAATTTTTAATTTAATCCTTATATATATTGGCTTAAGGGTCAAGACAGATTAAATAAAAAAATTATATTTCTTTTACAATTCTATAATATAAATTCGTTATTTTCTTCGTTAGTGGTGAGTATATCGAATTCTAATAATGAATAATAAATGAAAACGATATAATTCATGTTATTCGAAACGACATGTTCGAAGATTGATCAAAAATAATACAGATTTAGACATGACGTATATATCAAAATTAGATTGCTCATATCAGTTATCTTCTGATGCTGATAATTTTAATGTATCTTCTCAAAATTAAAGTGACGATCATATAATTTCTAACTTGAATATTGTAGATGATAACGATGACAGTTCAAGTGAGTTAGCAAGTGTAATTATAGAATCAGAAAGAGAAATTGATAATTTACAATCAAACAATAAAATTGAGAATTTCGAATGAGTAGATGATAATAAATATTCAGAATCAAATTCAGATGATCAGATTAAGAATGAAGATCAAAATTTACAAAATTTTAAAGAATTTAAAGAAGAACTGTGCACTTGGTCAGTAGACTGTAATGTTTCGCATACGACACTATCTTTCACTTATCCAAACTTTTAATTATTTTAGAAAAACGTAATTATCCGTTTCCAAAAGATGCTCGAACTTTATTACAAACTCCGAAAAATACACAAAAATTTCATCTCACAGAAATAGAATATTATATTTATTACTTTGGTTTTGAAAGAGCATTAAACAAGATATTAGATGAACATATAAAATATGTAGGTCCGACTAATTCTATTGACATATTAGTAAACATCGATGGGTTGCCAGTTTCAAAATCTGGTGTTTCTTCATTATGGCATATTTTATGTTCTAGTATTATTATAAAATCGGTATACATTGATGGAGCATTTTATGATGAAACAAAACCAGAAAGTAACATTTTTTTAGAAAAGTTTGTTGATGAGATAACTTTTCAAATGAATAATTCACTGTTTCGTGATGGGAAAAAAATAGAAATTAAATTACATGCTTTAATATGTGATGCTCCAACGAAATCGTTTATTTTGGGTGTTAAAAATCATAATGGTTATTACAGTTGTACAAAATGTACTACTGAAAAAAAATATATTGATGGGCGAATATGTTTCCCTGTAGAAAATGGTAGTCTTACTTTACGAACAGATGAAGATTTTTTAAAAATAATAAATACGAAGATTATCAGATAGCAGAAACAATCTTAAGCAAAATACCTAAATTCGGGCAAGTAACAGATGTACCATTGGATTACATGCATCTAGTATATTTAGGGGGTTGTAAAAAAATTAATTTTACTCTGGTTAACAGGTCCTCTTTCTGTAAAATTATCTAATTACAAATAAAATATCAAAACGATTAATACAATTACGAAACTCACAAGGGAACCTCGCGAACTCGAAAATTCTGATTTTGATGAAACTTTATACATATGTAGGGGTAAATAGATGAATTAGAAATTATCCGTTGCGGCCCAAAAACGGTTCTAAGGGGTGAAACCACCCCTTATGTGAAGAGGAGTTTTTACATTTGACGATATATCTTGAAAATTATTCGAGATATCAAAAAATGTTTCATACAAAAGTTTTGTGATATAAACATCTCTAATTAATCGCATAAATAAAAGTTTAAAAAAATAATTTTTTAAATAAATTTTTTTTAATTTTTTGAAAAAAAATTTTTTTTTAAATTTTATTTGCATTGTTAAACAGAGGTAATTTTACCATAAAACTTTTGTATGAAACATTTTTTTATATCTTGACTAACTTTCAAGATATATCGAGAAAAGCAAAAAGGCGCTCTACATGTAAGAGATGGTTCCTTCCTTTAGAATCGCTTTCAAGTAGCAACTAAAATTTTGTAAATTTACATATTTATTCTCCTACATGTATGTAAAGTTTTATCGCAAAAACATCTTCATTTAATTACATGAATACAATTTTTAAAAAATAATTTTTTTCAAAAATTTATTTTTTGAATCTCTTATGTGAAATATTCGTTGATTTTATATAAAATATCTGTATTAAACATTATTCTTATATAAATATTTGCACTAAACGTGCACGATTTCTATTGTTGATGATGTTCTCCACAAGAATCATCTTGTTTCCAACGTTTCCTATAATGTAAAAAAATTAATTAAAAACATTAGTAATACTATACATAGAAATATTTATAAAATAAACATTATTATAATTATCTAAATAAAAATCTTTACTTACAATAAAAAAAAAAACCTAAATTTCATAATGTTTACAATCATGATATTCCTCATAAAAATGATGCATACAAAAATATTTCTTGCACCAAGAACATCGTATTATAGCAGGTGCGTCACATATGGAACAGTGTGGTATTTCTTGTATATCTTTTCCGGAGAAACAAAAGTCTACTGGATTTTTAAACTGTGATGGTCGTTCTTCGATATAATCACTTTTAAACCAGGCATATTTGAAAAGCTTATGAAATCGTGGAGAGGATAACTGTATATGCGTTAAGGATTGTAATTTAATGTATTATTTCTCAAATGCAAATTAATATCATGATTTAACAACAAAACGCGATCACTAAATGTCTTCACAAAAGCAAAAAACACAATTTTCCATATTCTAAATCCGTAAACATCAAGAGGTTGAATCATTCCTGTAGTTTTTTTTGGTATTGTTAAAATCCGTATATCTTTATCTTTAGGCATAAATTCTTGTGGATTCGCGGGACAATGTCTGTTCCAAGATTCTAATAATAACACACTAAAGCTTCCAGTTGCGGGTAAAAATACATTTGTAAACTAGACTGAAAGTGTTGTGTAGTTAATTTTCCGGATTTTGATGCTGCGATAAAAACATTTGCAGGTCTAAACAAAGTCTCTTCTACGCGTGATCCAAAACTTGCACTGGTTTCTTTCAATACCAAATAAAGAGGTGACAGTAATTGCCCACTTGCAGAAATTGTAGGCATAATAGTATAGCTATGCGTAATTGCTGATTGTAATTGAACTACTGTTTCGACTGTTTTCACACCTTGTGTTGTCAGTGTTCTGCCTGAATATTTTCAAGTTGAACCCACTTTCGTCTGGGTTATATATATTTTGTATTTCGAAAAGATCTATAAATGATTTCACAGAACTTATAAATTCTTGGCATGCAATTTGTAGTTGTTCTTGATTTGTCTTTGATGAACGGTTTATAAATTATGTTATTTTTCTTGATACAATTCCATGCTTTCTTTTAAAATTTAATATCCATATATATATAAATTACTGGCTCAACTGCAAAAATAAATAAATATTCGAACTACGAGCCTCGCCGGATGACAGTGGCAAAGTAAATAAGACTTATTTTATTATAACAAGTACATGAAACAATAACAAATTGTCTAGCGCTTTCGACCCCGATCGGGTCATCTTCAAMGACATTAAATAATAAATATAATTACAATTAAAAAGTTACGGTAACGGTCATAATACTGCTTGATCTGCAATCCTTTGTTAACATTGAATCGAATTCTTACAGTGGTCATTATTGAACGTCGGACAGTNCACACACTCACACACTCGCGAACGCGACTCTCGCGGAGCAAAGGAATACAACACCGAATGAATGAACAGAGAAAGGGTCTTTATTACAATCCAAAATACAGCTTAGGACCGAGCACGTCCGTCTCGGCCGACAGCTCGATCCAAACTTATTTACAACATTTGCGACTCTCATCGCCTAGCAACAGGAACACCGATCTTCTTGTTCCGTTCGGCGTTCGGCAATCATAACGGTATACAGGGTCGGGCGTAACAATATTATAATTCAAGAGATTGCAATTTACCTTAGAAATGAGCATTGATAATAAAATAAATTTCCTAGATGTTTCTGTTATCTTAAACGACCGAAKGATGATGTTTGATAGACATGAAAAACCGACAAATACGGGACGTTATATAAATTATTATTCTCGGCACCCTTTAGCACAAAAAAGGAGCATTATTTACGGGCTAATAGACAGAACGATATTGCTGTCCCACCCCACGTTCCATGAAAAAAATTTAAGAGCAGTAATTAGAACGTTGTTGAATAATTGTTTTCCTTTGGCCTATATTTTTGAAACAATTAAYAGAAGAATCAGGACATTATCCAATACTATCGAGTTGGACATTAAAAAGAATGATCAACATTCACGAGTAGACCAAAAGAATTTTTTTACCATTCCATATGTAAAATCTATTTCTGAGAGCTTTCTTCCGTTTATAAAAAAATTTGGATACAATATATCGTTTTCTGTTCCGAACACTTTGAATAATTCCATAAAAAGAGGTAAAGATAAAATAGAACATATAGCAAAAAACGATGTTGTTTATAAAATAAATTGTTTGAATTGCAATARTAGTTATGTAGGTCAGACGAAAAGAAAGTTAGGAACAAGATTAAAAGAACATAGGCTTGATATAAATAAAAAGAATGGACTACTGTCTGTAGTATCCAATCATAGGTTAAAAAATAGCCATGAAATGGACTGGAGTGGGGCAGAGATACTCGATATTGAATCGTCCTTCACAAAAAGAATCGTTTCTGAAATGATTAATATTAAAAGACAATGCAATGCAATGAACAAACAAAGTGATACGGACTTTTTGCCGGATGTCTATCTCCCAATCATCGAAGCTCTTTCGCCGTCCTAAATAAGTCTTATTGGTTGTTTTTAATTTTTCCACTCTCAGATGTTGATATAAATACCAACGACCGCATAGATTTTGACATTTCTATACTCTGCCGTTAAATGTATAACAGTCTAATTATTAAAGTAAAGATATAGGATACTTGTGCTTACAATAATCCGTTCTCGATCAATGTTTGGCAAGGTAAGCCTTCTCTGAATTATAATATAATAAGTGCGTTATCCAGTTTTCATAACGTTTTTGGATATTAATTAAAGATTGATTGACAATGATCCTATCCGAGAAGCACGGTTGCCTATTCTTGATCAAGTCACAATAAAA
>JANQDE010000325.1:18050-28726 GCA_037157785.1 Cephalotes varians
TATAATACAATCTAGATCTATACCTTATAATCTATACTTAATCTAGATCTATATTTTTTACTTTACTAAAAATAACTTTATTCAACATTGATACTATTTTATAAACCTAAATTATACTAAAAAATTCGAAAAAGTCGCATTTTTACAATATATTTTGCTAAATAAAAAATAATAACAATATGCATTTCGCAATTTCTACCTTTGGAGGCTTGGTTTACCATCTCTGGAACCTAAATCGATGATTTAAAAGTTGTTTTATATCCAACAGACTTTTAGAACGAATTTACAGTGAAAAAAGAGCTTTCTTCGTAATTGTTCATTTAATAACGATTGCAAATTGCATAATTAATGTAAAATTCATAATAAAATATATAAATATATCATTAAAAAGTATGGAAAAAGTTTTTCCACTATGATAGGATGTTATAGAGCTGAGTAACAACGCAAAAATCGAAAAAGTTGAGGTGGGAAGAATACTTCTTACCGCCCGTTAACTGGTTAATATACACTTAACATACAGTTAACGGTCGAACATAATTTAACATTACGCAAATTATTTTTAGATATTTACGTGTAATACCATCGTTCCTCTCATCAGTCCAATTCATCGAAACGCAATGCAATTGTCATTAAAGCAACCAAGATGTCATATTAATATAAAATTCTTCAAAAGTTGATTAAAATAAACTCCTTCCTTTAATGTCCATTGTTTGAGTGTTAAAATTATCTTGATCAATCCTTCCAAAGATTGATCACTTATTATAACAATTTTTATCTTCCATTGAATCTTAACTACAGACAGCTCTATGTGTGACCATCAAATTTATAGTATTATTATTATTTCTCATAGAAAACTCTAATATATTTTGGTTTGTTGCTCAAATTTCTGAAAAGAGTTCCTCTTTCAACAAGCTCCACGATTTCATGATATATAAATATCAATAATGGCCAATTTCTTTACTGCTAGATAAGTTCTCGATAACTTTATTCAAAAGATATCTCTTAGATAGCCAATTTCTTCACTGCTAGATAAGTTCTCGATAACTTTATCCAAAAGATATCTCTCAGAATCAGTTTTCTTCACCTTTGATATCTAGCAGATAAATTTATCCTGTACCCAAAGTAGAGGATATCTGGCAGATATTGATTTCAATGCCCCGATAGCCTCAAAAATTACAAGAATTAATTGTTGCTGTTTGCATGAAATACCATAACAATGGATTTCTTGGTGAATATAAATATTTTTTAGTCTGATGATGATATTTTTATTTTACAAAGAAGATCCTGTACAATAAGAAATAAGCCGAACAATTTTCAAAAGTGAGATGACAGAATTTTTCGAACGATTTCGTTAAAAAATAACCAAAATAGACTCCAAAATATTATCTCTCGCAAAATAACCTCACTTTGCTGATGAAAAATGGTTATCTATAGCTGCTTTTTTTGTGTGCGATAGCGAATCGATCAATCACAGTTGAAAATCGCATTCTCTACTGTGTTAGTACTGAAAATCTATAGTGCACGTTACGTATACTATAGATTTTCAGTACTGGTAGTAAATATCGAAACACAGCCTATATCAAAATTCTAATATAGTTTGTACCAAAAGTTAGTAGTATGAAGAATAGCTATCCATTAGATACGTAATCAAAGATTTTAGTGAAGAAAACAAATTTTTAGTTATCTGACAGATATTTTTATCTGGAAGACAGTTATTGAGAGGTGTGAAGAAATCGGGCATAAGGGCCACTTTTAGAGCCAATTTCACCAACGTTGGTTAGCCCCGGTCTACAATAGGTGTAGTAAGCCTTAAGCCGTAAGAAATTGAGCAATCATAGTTCATTATTCTCTTCAAATTCGATCATGATTGGTTAATTTCTTAAGGCTTAAGGCTTACTACACCTATTGTAGACCGGAACTAAGTCGTAAGAAATTAACCAATCACGGTTGAATATGAAGAGAATACTAGACTACAATTAGTCAGTTTCTTACGGCTTGCAGCTTACTACATCTATTGTAGACGGACCATTACGTTTTTGTGCGTGCCATGGGCTTAAGCCTTAAGCCGTAAGAAATTACCAATCACAATCGAATATGAAGAGAATAATCGACTATGGCCGGTATTCATAGTCGATTCTCATTTTAAGATTGTCTTAAGTAATGTCTTAAGACGCTAATACGGCTCTGTGATTGGCTTATGACATCTTAAGTTTGTACTTAAGATGGTCTTAAATATAAGATCCGACTATGAATACCGGCCTACGATTGGTTAATTTCTTGCAACTTAAATTCTCATTGTAGACATCGTTTTAGTGACACAAGTTGATACAAACATTGTTCTATCTTTCTTCAATCAATAAGCATTTCAATAAGCAACAAAGATAGAACGATACTTGAGTCGACTTGTATCATCAAAACATCATACAGGCATACAACATAATACAGGCTTGAGTGCTAATTTTATTCTTGTTTGACGTCTAATAAACCATAATAGGCTTGTCGCGTTGTTTGAAATCCCTAAAAATTGCACTTAAAACAAGATAAATATATATTTAGGCATTGGAGAGAGAGAGAGAGAGAGAGAAAACGAGAATGCTGAGTGCAAAAAGTGCAAGCAACGCGACAAGCCTAAAGCCCGTATCAGACTAGAGATTGAGATTGAGATTGGATTGGAATTTAACCAATCAGAAAAAAGAAAACCAATCTCAAGTTTAGTGATCTTTGCTTTGATTGGTCAAAATCCAATCTAATCTCAATCCCAATCTCTAGTCTGATATGGGCTTAGGGCCAATTTCACCAACGTCAGTTAAGCTAACCGACGGTTAAAGTTAGCAGGGCGGCTAACTTATCATACTTAACCTCAAATTTTAGTAGATCGTATTCATTGAAGTTCAGTGATCGTATTAGTTAGTATTATAGCATCAAATAGTATTATACACCGGAAAAAGTTAAAAATTGTATTATTAACACAGTGTGTGTTACAGTGTATATATAATAGTGTGCCATAATAAAAAATGAATGACATTTCTAACTTTTTATTTTTTGATGAACTTGCCGGTTGTAATTTGCAAAAGCCTCGAAGGCCACGTCAAATCAAATCACGTATAAATTATATTGAGATATTAGACGAAGTTGACTTCAAAAACAGATTTATATTATCAAAAAATAATTTTATAATGTTATTAAAAAAGGTGGAAAATAAAATTCGACAAAACACCGATTGGTATGTATGAAGAAATGTATATATATATATATAAAATAGTAAAAAATAATATACAAAATATTAATGAATATAAATACAACTTTTTTCTACAATATTTTAATTTTTTTCTTGTTTTTTGACAGTAATGATGCTATTCCACCTATCATAYAACTRTTAGTTRCYCTGCGCTTCTATGCAACAGGATCCTTTTTGCAAGTTATTGGCGATTTTTGTGGTATTAGTACATCTAGTACTCAAAGAATTGTTTATCGTGTATCCTGTGCTATTGCTGCATTAAGACAAGAGTTCATAAAACTCCCATTATCGCCTGAAGAAATTCGTCAAAATGAAGAGGAATTTTATCAAACTGCCAAATTTATTCGAACTATTGGCTGTATGGATTGCACGCATATAAAAATACAGTCATATGGTAAATAGAATGTAYGTAATATRTRTAAATATAATCTTTAATCACATAATTTTCTCTAACATTATAGGTGGAAAAGAGAGTGAATTATATCGAAACAGAAAAGGYTGGTTTTCCTTTAATRTACAAGTTGTCATTAATGCAAGATTAGAAGTCATAGATATTGTTGCACGTTGGCCAGGATCTACGCATGATTCCACCATTTTCAATCATTCAAGAATAAAAAGTTTGTTTGAAGCAGGCACATTTGGTGACAGTGTACTTATAGCAGACTCCGGATATCCAAACCTATCATATATTATGTGTCCATTACAATATCCGTCAACAGCTGCAGAGCATCTCTATAATGAAGCTCAAATTAGAACGCGTTCAAAAATCGAACGTTTTTTTGGTATTTGGAAGAGGAAATTTCCAATTTTGTCCATTGAAACACGTTTTCATACACCTGAAAGAATGCTTCCTGTTATTGTTGCAACAGCAGTGTTACACAATATTATTCAACAAGATAAAGAAGAAATTAGAACTAATCCCGAAGCA
The DNA here is from genome assembly GCA_037157785.1 of Cephalotes varians. Lineage (NCBI taxonomy): Eukaryota > Metazoa > Arthropoda > Insecta > Hymenoptera > Formicidae > Cephalotes > Cephalotes varians. Next base: position 22,217 of record JANQDE010000325.1, read on the forward strand.
TATAATAATACTATAGCATTAATGCAGAATATAAATGATACTAACAGAAATGTTACAGATGCACGACTTAAAATGGTGGAATATTTTGAGAGGTAACGATGATAATTATTAGTCAAAAGAATATATATTTTAATACATTATAATAAACTTTTTAAAATAATAACAGGTTAATTTTGAGCACGTGAAAAATTAGAAGGCAACACTGTACAAAGAATTTTATGAATATATAGGATTGATTATCAATATGTATTTATATTAGTATAAGGTGAGAAAAGTATAGGCGAACATTAAAGACTGAACTAGCAAGTACTTTAAAAGAAAATGTAGAAGAAAAAAATGAGTATGAGAAGGAGGTTTTAAAAGCTAAATTAGAGAAAGAAAAACTTAAAATCGAACTATTAAAAATACTTATTGAAAAAGAAAAAAAACCAAAAGAATTAGAAGAAAAAAGAACAATTTTTATACTATAAGTTAAATATTACGAACATAGTTTTTCAAGACTATCAATATTATATATTTGTTGATTTTAAGTTCATGTTCTTGTTATTCATTTATTTTAAATATTTATTTTTGTTTCTTATTTACATTTAAAGATCTTGAAATACATAAACATATCCATAGTTAAATCAAACATTTTTTTTTACGCATTTTTAGTATTTCAAAGCAGATTAATAATTTAACGTTTTCACAAAATTTTTCACGTTTTAAAGTTGTATAATATTTTGCTTTTTGTTATGTTGTGTGCATGTTGTCCTAAAGTAAATTAAAACAGGCACATATTTAAATGGTCTTATCTATGAAGTAATAAAAAAAGAAAACTTTTATTATCTCTCAGAAAAAAATGTGATATTTACATTATATGTGTTATAGATAAGATATGTTAACTTTATTTTGTTTTAAAAGTTCTGTGCATATAAGAAGAAAAAGATATATGTTGCTTATTTTATTACTTTATGAAAATAAGTACAAAACATAAAGTATAAAATAGAAAGATACACATCTTTTATTTACTTTACAGAAATAAGTACAAAGTATAGAAATAAGTGCAAAATATTAGTACATATATTATTTTATGCTATATTTTACAATGCAAATTGTAAGTACAAAATGTATTCATAAAGTTTTAAGAATACAAAATAAAATTTCTATGAATTATAACAAATTATTTTTTATTTTAATTAATAAGTTTTTATTAGATAAAAACTTATTAATTAAAATAAAAAATAATTTGTTATAATTCATAGAAATTTTATTTTGTATTCTTTTAAAGTACTTGTTAGTTCAGTCTTTACTTCATCTAATGTTTTCTTTGAGTGTTGATTATTATATTTTTTTCTCTTATATATATTATCCGATGATGATGTTTGCGTACAGTCTTCATCTTTCAACGGTGTACTTATTTCTGATTTTAATTTTTCTGGATCCCAAGATTTCCAGTTAGTAATTTCTTTATTTTCCATTAGATACTATAAAAAAATTTAATTTTTGCAAAATTAATATTTTTTATGAAGTAGAATAATCTAACATATTACAATAACAAAAAATATATAACTTAAAAACTGAAAAAACTTCCTTTGGATCATTTTCATTATCTTCGTCAATAAATTCTATATTTTCTGTGTTTTCTTTGTCATTTATGGCATCAGAATCAAAAGGATTCACCAATCCATATACTGATGTATCACCCATCACTTCATTTACTCGCTCTAATAAGCTATTTTGTGAAACATTTGCTAATCCTCCACCTACAAATATAATAATTTATAAGAGATTGTTTTATTAATATTCTTTAAAAAATTAATATCTGTCTTATAACTTTCACGTTTTAAAGTCGCACAATATTTCCTTGCTGCTTTTTTCATATTATCCCAACAGTAACGTAAGGATTTTTCTGACCGAGGATTTGTTGCATTTACATTATATTGTTTAGTAATGTCAGCCCATGCTTGATCTTTTTTTACAAGTATTGAACGATCACTTTCTTTATTTTCTAATACATCACGTTGTAAAAATATCAAGTCTAATAAAATTCTTTTTTCTGTGTCAGTAAAATTTTTTTGCCTTTGCATATTTTATTCTGCAAAGACGTTTATAATTAATATATTTATTTATTTTTAAGTTTATATATATATAATATTATTTTATTATATAAAACTGTATCTATTATTTTATTATCTAAAACACTGTACATTTATATAATAAAATGTTTAACTTCTTTCGATGTAATACTATTACTATCTGATACTACTCTGATCGTATTATTTAATACGATCACTGAACTTCAGTGAATACGACCCACTGAAATTTAAGGTTAAGTATGATAAGTTGGCCGCCCTGCTAACTTTAATCGTCGGTTAGACTAACCGACGGTTAATTCCAATGGAATTATCCAATCGCATTTGTCTTTGATCAGAATGAACCAATCACGATTGACACTTTAACCGTCGGTTAGCTTAACCGACGTTGGTAAAAGTGGCCCTTAGGGCCAATTTCACCAACGTCGGTTAGACTAACCGACGGTTAATTCCAATGGAATTGTCCAATCGCATTTGTCTTTGACCAGAATAAACCAATCACGATTGACACTTTAACCATCGGTTAGCTTAACCGACGATTAAAGTGTCAACCGTGATTGGTTCATTCTGGTCAAAGACAAATGCGATTAGTTAGTCTAACCGACGTTGGTGAAATTGGCCCTTAATGATAGAATAGTACATTAGTGCACTCTAGTAAAGTCTTTGAAGGTACCCCTGATAGGGAATGCTGTCCCCATAGAGATAATATAGATAGAGTGGAAAAGCCATAGGCTCTTTTGTAAATGGAACTGACCCGCTATTAGAACGAAAAAGAAAACGAGGTTTGCTACCTATCTTTGTCTAACAACAGGAGAGAAAAAGAGAGAAGGGTAGAGAAAAAGAGAGAGAAAGGTAGTAAACTTCATTTTCTTTCTCTTTTCATCGGCGAGTCACGTTTAAGGTTGGCTCCCCTACTCTATCTATATTATCTCTATGGCTGCCAGTGCTGCCACTCGCTGCATTCTTTCACGAGCTGGATTCTGTAAAGCGCATGTGCACGCATTTTGTTACAGTATACGTCACATGAACTATAGACAAATGCGCGCATGTGTACTTCACGGAATCCAGCCATAATGTAGTTACAGGCCACAACTATTACTTAGTTCCAGTCGTATTCGCGTCCGCAAATATAAAGGTGGTTTTCGCGATGCGTTGTCGGTTCACTAGATATAAAATTGATATAACAAGTGACTATCCAAGCGAATCGCGGTAAGTCCCGATCATTTGATGATTATTCAATATCTTTGACAAATACATGATGAATATATTAGGTTGTCCCATCATTGTGACAGGTGTCTTGTTCTTCAAGTAATGTTGCTGATGTGACAGTAATGTTGTCTGATGGACATTTCGAATGGCATAATAATTTGGATAGCGTATAAATCTTGAAAAACGGTTCATTGTTTAAATCCTTTCGCCGAAACTACCATATAAACAAATAGTTTAATATATTTAACAGTTTTCTTGGTAAAAAGTTTTTCATGTGTAATTACATATAAAATTATGTAGAATATATATATATAATTATATAAAAATTCCTTATTCTTTATTTATATAAATATTCATAATAATTTCATATAGTCATACATGTTTATTGTTTTTGTAGCATATATATATATATATAAAAGACGTTGGATAAAATGAGTCAATTTTGGCCTCTGGAGTGACAAGTAAAAACGATATTTTTTTTTTGTAGTTTTTGAGTTATTGAATCTTCTGTTCTTTAACGAATTTTATTTTGTTGGAAAAATATTAAAATCAACATGAAACTATTAAATATTAAAAATTGTGAATTATTATTGTTGAGTTTTATGAATTTATTATATTATATTATTTTGTGTTTTCTTACTAGTAAAACAATAATCCTCATCTTTAATGATCGTGACACACAAAAAACTTAAGTAGTAAACAAATCAGCCAATCTCAATCAAGAATTTGAGACAAAATGTAAACGGTAGCAAATCCAAACTGTTGATTTTCTTACTGCTTAAGTTTTTTAGTGTATGGCCTTAATAATTCATGTTTTGCTAAAAAAATACAAAATATATCTAAAAACAGGCATTATTGATAGGAACTATTTTATCTATCTTGACTATTCCTTTTTTGTATATATATATATACTTTTTAATGTATAATAGTATATTAATTTCTATTCATTAAAAATATTGTACCATGAGAAATTGTAAGATTCACAAAAAATATTTTTAAGTACCTGCTTTCATTGAATAAAGCTTTCTTATTAATTTGTGTTGTTCATCGATTGCATCGATTGTTACTTAATAATTTATATATATAAATATATAATTTAGTTTACTATAGTTTTATTAACATACTACTTCTCATAATAACTTCTTACATATTTAATACCTTCCTGTATTGATTTTAATACTTTCTCGACAAATTAAAATTTTTTAAATGTCAGAACCCAGAGCTTTAGCAGCTTAAAAATAACAAAAAAATATACCGTTTTTATTTGCAACTCCGAGAGCCAAAATTAGTCTATTTTACCTATTCCTTTATATAATTATATACAAGGCATCTATCCACATATTGCTTGTTATATATAATTATATGTAGAAGGCAGGACTCTGATTATATTTTATCAATATGTGTGTGTGCATGTGCGGGTGCGTGTTTTTAATATGTTGTTTTTTAGCTTAAGAAATAATATTTAAACAGTCCTAACATATATATATATATATATATATAATAGTTATATATATATATAACTATATATAATAATTGATCGAATTAAATAACTTCGTATTTGAAATAAAAAATTTATTTTTTCTTTTGTTTTTTATTCTGTACTTGGCGTCAATTTTAACTTTCGCTTTCATGCAGAGCACTAATATGTAATACTCAGCATGCAATGCCTATTCTGTATATGTAAAAATCATGTATGAAATCTATAACTTTATTTGGAACTTTATTATGGAACATATATATTTTATTTATACATTTTTTAAATATTTATTGAAGAAATCTGTCCATTAAGAGATAATATGTTCATTAAGGGGCTACATACACCCAGGAATGTAAAAAATAGGTCTTTTTCTCGATTTTTTAAAAAGAAACGTAATGTATATAATTAATATCTTAGTTTTCTTTACTTTATAGTACATTGTTATAAGATGTTTCAGAATAAATTTGAAATCAAAATATTTGAAAATGGCGGAGATATTATCCTCGATGCAAGATCATGTTGAAAAAACGTGCTCTGCGGTACCAGATGCAGCTTATACAGGACTTATCTGAAACCAGACTAGAAAATTCGCTACGTTAAATACTACTTTTTTTTGTGATTAAGTCCTCCAAATTTCAAGTAAATCGGTTCAACCATTTTCGAGATATTTTTAGTACGCGTTTTGAAAACATGGTTTCGAGAAAAACGCGTTTAAAGTTTGACATTCTGATAAAAATAAAAAAAATGATAAAAACGTGGAAAACAATTTTTTTTTTAAACTTATATAGAGTCATCTACTCCAGGCTATACAGTGAACCTTCCCCAGACATAGCAGAATCAAAGGATTGGTGTAGCTACCTGCTATTAAGAAATTATGACGCGCTCGTTGCGCCTGAGCGTCGAACGCGCTTGGATCTTTTTCGCTATATCTTCGACAATTTTCAAGGAATCATTTTAAAATTTGCTGGGAATAATTTCTTAAGACTTTATACTTTTCGAATATGCAAAAAACAAAAAACGCATTTTTTCAAAATTTCTAGGTAGCCCCTTAACATTCAGTGTTCATAGATCATCAGAAAGAATCAGTTTTTGTACGATCAAAATAAAGTAATGCTAGACATGGATATGATTTGGTAATCATGTTTGATTGAGAAATGCCGTGAATTTCTCTTTCGAATACTTTTTTTATTATAATTTTGTTATATAATTTTGTTCTGGAATGTGATGCTAATCAAAATTTATTTTAGCATCAAAACTAGATTAATTATGTAACTTTCAGTTCTCTCTCGCTTTAACACTCTTTCACCAGTATATATAATGTATGTACTATACCAGTATATATAATGATTATATATGGATATCTTTTGTACGATTACTATTTCGTAATATACAGTGTATCCTAAATGGCAACGGTTAAATATCTCGTAAAATATGCATTTCCTTGAAAAATGTTTTATACAAAAACTGTAGGGTTTAAAATGACGCATTAAATAGTAGTATTAGTATGATCCTAGATGGCGTCGCCACGGTCAGGTAAAGGCCTTGAATTTTTCAAATGGAATAACGTATTTTTTATTTCACATTCTTGTTAATAACGTTGAGACGTTTCTAAAACTGGTTACAAACCCTTTTTTCCGTAAAAACTTTCCGAATTATGGGATTCGAAATTTATAGTATCGTCGGCATTAGTATTACCCAAGATGAACCGCGTTGGAGATTGCTCAATCGGATTTGTACACCTTGTGTGTG
>JANQDE010000325.1:31153-69978 GCA_037157785.1 Cephalotes varians
GCACGCACGCACGCACGCACGCACGCACGCACGCACGCACGCACGCACGCACAAGTGGTGTAGATTTGGGATAATCCCTACGCGGTTCACCTTGGATAATGGTAATGCCGACGATATTGTAAATTTCGAATTTCCCATAACTTTAAAAGTTCTTATGGAAAAAAGATTTGTAACCAATATTTTGGAAACGTCTCAGCTACAACATCAGCTGAAACTTAATATATCAATAATAAATCACAAGAATGTGAAATAAAAAGTAAGGTGTTCCCTACTTTTGAAAAATTTAAGACTTTTGACTTTTATCTGACTGGCGACGCGACCTAGGATCATACTAATATTACTATTTAATGCGTCACTTAAAATCCTACAGTTTTTGTATAAAACATTTTTCAAGGAAATACATATTTTACGAGATATTTAACCGTTGTCAAACTTTTGGAACATACTATATATGAAAAATTTGTTACCGAGTTATAATAATTCCCGAATCTGTCATTGAAAAATTTTATTTGCTCTCGTATGTTACGTGTGTGTACTCTCTCTTATCTTCACCGATTCTAACTTGGTTTTTAAGATTTACACGTGAGCAATATTAATATACTCGTATTGGTTTCTTTTTCAAAATTCCTACTTTAGTTAGCGTTCTGGAGATATACATAAAGTAAATTTTACAAAATCAACGCTATTTGTGTTATTAAATTAAAGTGTATTTTATATAACAAATTGATATTTCTTAACTTTCGCTTTAGAGCGAAATATATGCAAAATGTATCTTTTTAAAGTACAAAGTACATTAAATTTAAAAAACAATAATATATAAACAATTGCCTTTTCAAAATAGTCTTAATTTGTTAATAATTTGAAAAAGATTTTCTTACTCTTGAATAATGCTCGTATTTGAAATCAGAAAGCGTAAAAGTCGAGACGGCTATCTTTTACAGAAGGTATCTTTAAATCAAAGAGAAATCATTAAAATGCTTAAGTTTTAATTATATTGTGATGTTAAAAATATTTATTATAGGATGTGTTATAATGGATATATACATATACAATATGTGTGATTGTAATATATTATACCATCATCTTGATTCTTTGTGCATATGGACTTATAGATATATTTTGCAATATACAATAACATATATTTTTTTAAAGCAACTGTGTGTTTTCTTTATATCACCCGGTTTATCTAATGTATACACAAAAATATTACAGTACGATTATAAACAAAATAATTTATGAAATATTTATATTTGATTTTAAAATATGAAATATCAGAATAAAATAAAATATTTCATAAAATATATAAAAATATTTCATAAACTATTGATTTTTGGATAACTCTAATACTTTCATATGTAAAATAATTAGAAGAATCATATTATTATGTTAAAAAATCATATAATTTTATTTAGAAATGACTTTGAAAAATCTTTTTTTTTTTAAATTGATTTTATCATTGTTTCTTTACAATTTTTGGCTGCCAAATTTATTTTCAAGATATTTGGCTGAACTATTTAAGAGGGAATGTCTTATATAATAAATACAAATGCATGAACAAACAATACGTCGAACAATTAAATACGTCGGAATATACATTAAAATATTTACACATATGTGTATAAGTTTTATCTAAAAAATATGTTAAGATTGTCAGAAAATTAATATAAACTGCGAAAAATATATTTATGCTTATAGCGATAATAATTAAGTAGGTAAAATAGTGAATGTTTATGTCCTTGTTTATTTTTAAGATTTGATTAATTTCGTAATTTGACTGTTTAATTTCAACTTTCTGTGGGATATATTTTAATTAGATAAAAACAAAAAACAAGTACATAACGAAAAGTAACTTAGTTATAATTTTGGAAAGCTCTAGAGATGAGCTATAAGAATATGTAATGAGAAATAGGGAATTGCACTTAAAAAATTGAAGGTGACCTTCAGAGGACTAGGTCAAATCAATGGCACCATCTTATGTCCCCCTTTGAACCAAACTTTTGTCTGAAACATTTTTGTCTACTGGGTTTAGTTTTTGAAATATTGGATCATTTAAAATGGGACACCCTGCATATCACTTTAGGATTCTTTTTTAATTCATCTAGACTGAAACTAGAATCTTTCTTTATTTCTTTACCTTTTCAAGTGTTTTTAAAATATTATTCAAATTATCTGAAATTAATTAAAATTCTGCTATTTTAATGTATCATATGATGTGATAAATCTCAAAATAAATTACATGATTCTACAATCTATATGAGGATTGTTCGAAAAGTTTTTGGCCTTGACAAAGAGAACACATAATTTATAGCAAATATTTTGTTATTTTTTAATGTAACTCCTTTTCAACTAAATACACTTATTCTAATATTATATATTCTAACTTTTTTTAATATTATCTGTATAATACGAGTTCTCTAAACCTTCAAAATGAGCATTAATTTCATCGATATTACTTTCGTATTTGAGCCAAATCTTTTTCCAGCGAGCCATTTCTTTATTAGAAAGAAAAAAAGTTACTAATATGTACGCGCGCGCGCATGCATGCACGCATGCGTACATATTTTAGAAGTCTATTCTATCGATTGCAAATGTTTTGTTCGAAGATATTCTATTTAAATATAATTTGCAGGAATCTTATTATATATTTTTTAAATTTTTGTCGTCATACTTTAAGATAGTATAATAGTAAGCAAGAAAGATAAGTAAGCAAGAATCTTAAATGACTACTTATCTGATATAATAGGTTTTCGTAACATGTAAAGAATCTGGAAATAAATTTGTTGCAAAAAGCTTTTGTTGCAAAAGTGCATTGAGCATTTTTTTTTTCAACTTTTGGATTTGTCAGGTCGAAACTGCGAAATTGATTTGGAATAGAAAAAGCTACGAAATTGTAAAAGTTTACCGTTTTTTTGCAATCTAATGAGGATTAAATTGCAAAGAGAAAATAAATATTGATTAGAATTAAAATACAAAATACATTAACACGTTCGAGACTGTGTCGGTCCCTGGAGACCGACAGTATCAAATTTAAAAAATAAACTTTATAATTTATATAATAAAAAAAAATACACTTACACTTCTTTTATGTAGTTTAAAACATTTAAACATTATAAACATAGATGCATAGATCTGCCTTTACATGAGTTACAAAAAGTTATGACTTTTCAAATTATATTTCTGGTTATTTTTTAATCAAATGTTCTTGCGTTTGTATTATAACATTCATAGCAGTATTTTTGAATCTTGTGCACTTCTCCTTGTTTTTTTCTAATCAGCGTGGATAGCTCTTATAATGATTTGAGGAGGAATCTTTTCATCTTGTTGTGTGAGTGAAGCACCAATTTTTTGCGAATGTTGTGATTGACATTTTCTTTCCTATTACTTCTTCAAACATGAAGGGCATTTATAACAGAAGTATTTAACAAAAACTCGAATGCTAATTTCTTATATCGCTTTACACTATCTCAGATACGTTTTTTATATACGGAATAAATATATTTTTTCTCTTAGCATGTTCAACTTAGATTTATTGTTATCAGTATCTTATTCATTAGTGTTAGAATTCAGTTTAGAATTAAAAAGTTTTTTTAGTCTTATATTTATTTTATTGAAGATCACATTTAGTGGAAAATCATTATCTATAGTAATATATTAGTGACAAGATTTTCTTGTGAAATTTTGAGAGTAAAACTACTCTGTTCACTAAATCGTAAGTGCCAATTTTGTGACAAAGATGACACAAATAGTAAAATAAATATCTATCTGAGAAGATGTTTTTTTAATACCAATCAATACCAATTAATTTGTCACCAGTTCTTATTAAAGATAAGCTAAAAAGCTAAGACTTTTTTTTAAGAAGATTAGTCTCATGTTTAATAGTAAATTGTAGTGTTTAATAATAATTGTAAAAAGGTTATTAAATACAGAAAAAAATGTTATAAAAATTTTTCTAGAACTCCTTCTAGAGCTAATTATAGGAAAGCATCGACTCTTACTAGAAAAATTTTAAAGAAAAAGAAAAAAGAAAACTTTAATAATTTTGTGAATGACCTTAACAAGATCTGATCTAGATTTATTTTGGAAAACTATTTCTGAGTTTAAAAACTCGCATTGGTTTGGAGAATCGTCTCCGCCTCCAACACTGAGTAAGCGATTAATAAATATTTAGACAATTTTGCTCCAGATGGTGTAGTTAGTATTGAATTATCTGATTGTAAAAAAACAAAATTTACATCCTTCTTTAATTTTGAATTTACTTTAGAAGAAATGAAAGAAATCATAGATTCTACTAGAACTCGAAATACCCCAGGTTTAGATTTGATTGATTACTATTTAATGAAATTATTTCCGGAACTAGCTTCTAAATTATTGGATATATTCTAAATTATAATCAATGATGGATTTTTTGCAGATATATGGAGAAAGTATATTGTTGTATAGCAGTATGTATCACTAATTTGCTACGCGTGTTCAAAGAAGAATTTAAGCTTGAATTACAAAACTCTCTTTATTGATATTTACAGATGTGTGATAAATTTATAGCCCCGAGAAAGATTGTTTGATTTCTATATGGCCCTGAAAAGGGTCGTTTGTTCTGCTTTCAATCTCTTCTTTCCTGCCAAAAGATCCTCGGATGAATATTTGTTACTTTTAATGGGCCTAGTCTGGTGGAGATCCTGATGGTGATCCAAGCGGTGTATATGATGATGGTGATCCAGACAGTGTTCTTGGTGTTGCCGATGGTGTTTCCCATTCGTTGTCTCTGGCCGTCCACTTGTTTATGCTGTCCGGTTGGGTTTGAATGTCTCTGATTACCCTCGTCGAAAATCGCGTCTGAGTTGCCTTCTCTGAACTTTCTGATAAGGTGGAAGCAACGAGAGAAGCGATGAAATCTTCCAACGAGGAGAGGTCAGTCGCCAAATTCTGGGATCCCAGCGATGTAAGACTTCTAGGAAGTCGAGTCCTCTGGACCGAAAAAAGATCCAAAAGGATTAGCTTCCAAGAATGGTCTGCTCCAAGATTTTTTCGAAGTTTCTGGAAAAAGATCTCCATCAGGATCATCTATGTGAGAAATCAGGGCTAGACCATTTTTGAAGCCTCAAAAAATGGGTATGATGTTCTTGGCGTGAAAACCAAGAGTGCCGATTTGATAGAAAACAGACCTATTAATACTACTTTATGTCAAATCTTGCATAAAAGAAAATATGACATCTATTATAAAAATAATTAAATTTCATAAGAGTGAAGGTTGTCACATGTGAATTTACCGCGCGATAACTGTCGCGCGCGCTGTCGCATACTGGATAGTCATTAATTTTGTGAGATCATATTGATTTTCACAGGATCCCCTTGGTTGTGAAAAAGTCCATTCAATCAAATTTGAATCTTACTAGATGTCGTGATGTTTTATTGACTATCTAATCTTGTTTTCAGTTTCGAAAACATCGCGCGGAGTTTGTTTATTTGTGAATTCCATGATATCTTTTTCCAAGATGCTGGTTTTAGTCTATCAATGGAGATATTTGTTGCTTTGCCGTTTATTTTTATTTTGTAAGTTTTGGATCCTCTGTTGAGTACTTTGTAAGGGCCATCATGGTTGTTGAAGAGCTTCTGCTGATGGTCCATGCCAAACAGAAATTTTTGGTTTCCATGTCCTTAAAAAAGAATGTTGGTTTCTTTCCATAGCATTTGTTCGTTGATCGAAACTGCTTAATTCCGTCTTAATCTTCCAATAATGTCGTTAGCTTTGTCTCCTTTGTCAGTTTGTTCAAATAGAAACTGGCCTGGTAATCGAATTGATTCTCCAAACACAAGTTCGGCTTGCGTTAAGATCTTCTTTTCATGAAGCTCTAATTCCCATTAATATGACTGATAATGCTTCCGTCCATTCTTGGGGTAGATAACATTTGATGGCAGCTTTTAGTTGCCTGTGGAATCCCTCTACCACTCCATTTGCTGTTGGATGAATGGCTTGTACGAATATGAGTTGAGCTTATTAATGTTGATAATCTTTGAAAAGATCAGCTTCAAACTCTTGATCAGTCTTCGTCCTTGATCAGTTGTAATTCTTTGTGATGTTCCATGATCCAATTTACGAAAAATTGTTTGGCAGTAGTTTCTACCGTAACGTTCTTAATAAGAATAATTTCAGGCCATCTTGTAAAACGATCAACAATAGTTAAGCAGTATTGATAACCGTCGGAAGTGGTCCGGCTATGTCTAAATGTGCTCGAAACGTTTTGTAGGATGCCCAAAGTTTCCGACTGGAGTAGCATTGTGCTTTGTTACTTTCGATTTCTGGCATGGAATACGTGCTCTTGCTCACATCCTGCAGTCTTGTTCGATTTGTGGCTATAGCGTTGTGTAATTATCCTGACAGTCGCCTTAGCTCAGGATGTGATAGGTCATGTAGGGAATGAAAAACCTGCTTCCTAAATGACTTTGTCACAAATGGTTTGGCTTTTACGGTTGCAGTATCACAGTATAACTTTCTTGTTGATCCGGAAATTGATAATTCGGTAACGTTTAACTTCACAGTTTCAGTCACAGGAGCCATTATAGTGGCACCCTTTTTCTTTTTCTTTTTTTTGTCATTATGCGCTATCAATTGAGCTTATTATCAACTCAATTGGCTCAGCCGATTATCGAGATCTGATAATCTCGGCTCGTCTTAACTTTTGGTCTCGCGTAAAGATACACGGTCCGTCTCGCGCTACGCGTGAACTTGGCGCGAGACACTACCATGTCTCTTAATTTACTGTCGCATGTTGTTTCTTAAATTCTTTTCATTGTTTTCTTTACTTGGTAAAAATTATTATTTACATGTTTTTACTGTGTTATATTTTGAGGTTTAACAGCGCCATGTTTTTTTAAATAAAAAATTTTTTAATTTAAATTAAATGTTTGTATTTTATACCTCTTTAATTTTTTGTAGTTAAATATTTCATTGCATTGAAATATATATATTTAAAGTAAAATTTACATTGGTATAGTCTGTTGTCACCATTTTTATTAGATTTTGTTTTTTATAAACTTGTGAACTTTGCATTTAAACAATTTGTATTCCTTTGTTGGATTAAAAAATTTATAAAATCGTATTATCAGATATTCTCTTTGTAACTAGCACAATTTAAAAATTTCATATACTTTTGTAAAAAATACATATAATTTAGATAAGATAACGTAATTTTGTGATATAATTGTGTTTTAAAGGAAAATTAAAATTACTACTATTACTTGAGTTAGTATAGAAAGATTCTTGTATGGATGCAAAGATAAGTACCACTGAAATTTTATTTTTTAAAAGTAATACAACAATTAATTTTTGAGGTAATGAGATTATAACTTGGTCAGTTATCGATATCGTGTCATTTATATAAATAATACATATTACTTAGATTGAACAAGGTAATGCAAATTTGTGATATAATAATTTTTTAAAGGTGGAATCATAATTTGGCGCTAATTATTGATATACCACTTAAATTTATTTTTTCAAAATTAAAGATAATACCTTTTTGGTTTGGTACAACAGTTTTTTCTTCGAACAGCGCATAGAAATTTGCCTTTTTTTATCTTATTTTAAAAAGGTAATTTTGTAATGATATCATGTATTTTGTAGTATATTGTATAAATAGTATATAAACAATATGTATCTTTTGCAACATAAGACATAATTGCAATGTGAACAATTAATACTATACAAATTTATGAAAAAGATCCCAGCGTCACCTCTATTAGCTTATAACATAAAAATATCAAAATAATCATTTTTTATATTTCGGGTATAAAAGATTTTTGGAATTGCTGATTACTAATCTGAGGTTGAAACTGAGAATTTAAAATGGCGGTTTCGACATGATGGATGGGAATATAAACTGAAAATTTTAAGTTTGGAAAAATATGACTATATTCTGCACAAAATTTACAATATAGATGATCTTTTATGATATTTCGCTTAGATGCGTCGTTTTTGAGATAGAAATTCATGAATATTCAAGGTTACTGGAAGTATTATATTATGTACAGAAAAGTGAACTATTGACGAAACAATATAAAATATCGCCTGTGTTGTATTTGCCATTTCGAGTTCTTGATAGTAATCTTTATCATTTAATTTTACATTTTTAATATAATCCAAAAAAATGGATTTACCTCAAACATATTCACAATTTTGCTAATTTTTTACCCGATGGCAGCCACATTAGGTCTGCCATATTGAATTTTTAAAATCTGACTTCAGATTTGGAATCAGCGATCCAAAAAACATAAGTAAACAAAGTTTCAAGAAAGTCTGCTTAAAAAAACCTAATTCGGCAGTGAAAAAGTTAAATGTATTGTTGAAATTAAGATAATTTAATAGAAAGTTAGTAGTTAATATGTATCAAGTGCTCGGTGTAAACTAGATAAATATCCAAGTCAACATCCGAATTTGTTGCTAATAATAATTTGTTACTAATAAATTTTTTTAATATGGAATACAGGAACTTCAAGTATGTATTATACTACATTTTGAGTGTATACTATATTTTGATAGTATATGTTGTCCAGAATATTTTAATATCAAATACATACGAGCAACAAATTTTTTTTATGATGATGGGATATAGATACTTAGAGCACGATGCGTGAGCGATCGGAATAAACTATTTATTTTCATGTTCAGCAATAAATTCTGATATATGTAGTTGATTTTTGAGTCTATATATTTTTTTTAGTATGGGGGGAGGTCCAGCTTAATGGCAATCTGGGTCTCTTTCATTTTAAACGCGATTTCCTTTAGTTAAAATTTTGAGCAACAAAATTGTAACTAGAGCAACAAATTAGCACATAAATAGCACTAAATTTTTTAACAGGCCCAAACTTAATTTGCAATGATAAGGGGTTCAAGTTAATGAAAATAATACTTGTTTCATCGTTATATGTCATTTCTTTGCTCATGTAGTACGATATAATTTTACATATGGTCTTCTATTTTATTTCAGATAAACCATGTCCCAAAAAAAGTATTCAAATGTAATAGGAAGATTGGAAAGGAAGCGTTCGAAAGAGCTCATGTCTTCTTCCAGTCTTTCTGGTATGTCACAGTTATCCAATAGCAGCGAAGAAGCATCGGAAACCTTGGTACACAAATCGCACAAATCTGATAATTCAGAAAAGTGAGTTACTTGTGTTATGTATGTGGTGTTTGTTAAAACTCTCGAATTTCCTTATGATTACTCGATGTAATTCAACTCAACATTTATCGTAGCAATGTAGTTTTAAATATTGTGATATGAACATATAATATATAAACATACAATAAAGTTTGTATATCATAATATAATCATTTTTTTCTATCACCTTTTATTTATTATATAATTTTTTATTTACGTTTATTTTAAGTTTTTTTAAAATTATGTAATATTCTTTTGTTTTTATTTTTTTGAGATTTTCTTGATAAACTTTCTTGATAACTTCTATGTTTCTTTTTTTTACTTAACTGGAGGAATAAATATAGTCAAATTTTTCTAATTTGAACTTCCTTAACTCGTAAACCTTGATCAATTTTTAATTTTTTCTTACAGAAAACTCCTATAAGTATCCATACAGAATATAACTGTTAGATATTTATTCAATATTCTCGATGGATATTAAAGATATTCATGAATATTTAATAAATAATTATTAAACATGTTTTACATATTCAAATGTCCGCAATGCAGGATCACATAAATATTCATAGGATATCTGAGCTTATGTTCACGACATATAGATACTTATCATCATATAGTGGATATTTATTACTATATTATTCCTATATATTATTTCTATATTATTTATTCCCCTAATTCAGGTTAAAAAAAGAAGAATAGAAGCTGTTTATCGAAGAAAGCTCAAAAAAACAAAAACGAGATGATATCACATAATTTTTTGAAGTTTTGTTAATTCATTTAAGGCCTTTAAACTTCTGTCTCATATATATATATATATATATATATATATGTGTGTGTGTGTTTCGAAAATCATATTATTAATAGTGATGTAGATATTGCTAATTGTTTCGCGGACTTTTTCGAATTGACTTACAAACGCGGAGAAGTTGATTTTGAGAAGGCCGAGCTCGTCCACCATCTGAATATTATTAATATCGACATAACTATTAGTGAGATTTTTATTCATCTAAATCTAAATTTGAATCTTAATTCTGCACCGAGTATTGATGGAATTTCTCCTGTGTTCTTCAGATCGTATAATTATATTATGTCCAGAATTCTTTAGATTCTTTTTAACAAATCATTGCCTAGTGGTGTGTTTTCTGAACTATGAAAATTATAGTTACTCCGATTTTTTAAAGGCGATGACAGATGTCAGATATCAAATTATAGATCTATTAGCAAACAGAATGTAATAAAAATAACAAAAATATTTGAGAAAGAATATCATTGAATATCAATGATCGCTGATAAGCTTCTTCTTTGTTTAAAAACATTCTAGCCAATGAACAGCATGGGTTCATGTTGTTTCACCTCCATTAATTTGATTTTTTATCCTGACTATATTAACATCGTTTGAAAAAAGTCTAATCGATTTATATAGATTTTAAAAAAAGTCTTTGATACTGTGAATTATTTAATATTATTAATATTAATATTAATATTGAAAAAGCTGTTTTTTTTGCGCTTTGGAAGTCCACTCTTAAAATGATTATCAAGTTTTGTTATTTAATAGATATCAATCGATAAGATTTACTAATTCTTTTTCTAGAAATATAAAAGTTCCGTCTGGAGTACTTCAAAGTTCTCACTTCGATCCTTTATTTTATTATTTAATATTTATTATTCAATATTTATTATTCAATATTTTTATCAATGATATCATTAACGTCTCTAAACATTCAAAATTATTATACGCTGATCTTTTGCCAGGTTCGAACTATTGAAAATGCACTTTGTCTATAGCATGACCTCGATAGTTTTAATTCTTGGAGTAAAATCAACAATTTTTTTATTTTTTTTTTATTTTAACATCTCGAAATATCATGTTGTTTATTTCGGAAAAAGAACGTTTTTTTTCTTTCAATTATTTTTTGGATTGATGCTTTTCTTACGACTGTTGATAAGATTCATGATCTGAGCGTTACGTTCTGTAATGATCTTTCTTTTGATAAACACATACAATTGATTACTGCTTCCGCCTTTAGAAGATTAGGATTTATTAACAAATGTATTTATTAACGAATGTAACAATTTAGTATTCTCTAACTTAAATACTGTGTAGGTCCATATTTATACTCGATTCTTATTTTGAGATCATTTGAAGTAATATCTTAAGATGTTAATATTGTGATTAATTTAATAATTATAATATCTTAAGAGACAGTTAAGAGACTTAAATAGAGTCTTAAATATAAGAACTCTTCTATGAATTTTAACCATAATAGTATTTATTAATAATAGTTACATTACATTGTTACGTAAACAACTTTTGTGTATATATCGAATGATTTATACAATTTGAGTAAAAACAGTTTTGATAAATAAATCATAAAAGGAAAAATAAAAACTAAAGGACATTTTTTAAAATAAAACTTTTTTATATCAATTAATTTTTCTCATATTATATAAAATTAATAAAACAATATTGAAAAGCAAATGACATATTTCTCATATTTTTTAAGTTTATTAAAATAAAAAATATATACTCTTTGTAAAGTATATAAAGTATTTGTTTTTCAATAAATGCGTTTGTGCGTGCATGCGTGCGTGCATGCGTATACATTTGTCTTAATACATTTGAACATAAAATATGAAATATTTCGAAAACATTTATTTTTTAATCTTTTTTTGTATGTAATTTGATATGAATAATATTATTTTATATAAAACGAAAAAATTGATATAAAGAAACATAATTTTAAACATAGCATTTAAAAAGTACCCTTTAACTTTATTACTATTTTTTTCTATTGATAATTTTGAAAATGTGCGCGCTTGTGTGCAAATAATCGGAAAATGTCGGAACCTCTATTAGCTTTTGAATGGATAGAGATAATTGAATGAAATTTGGAGGGTATTTATAGTATTAAAAAGACTTTTGACATAAGATGCAACCCTCCCCCGGAGGGCGCGAGAGTGTGATATAGATTAAAAATAGTAACTGGCATAAGGGATCAAGTCTTAGCTTGTTTGAAAGGTCACGAAAAAATCTTTCCAATGATAGCGACCTGCCCTCCCTCCAAGAGTGAGGATGAGGTTGTTCAAAAATCTTAAAAGACATAAGGCTTAAATAAAAAATTTTAGGAAGAACTCAAATGAGACGCGCGATCCAATTATCTGCATTCTTCATTAAAAGTGTGCGCATGCTTTCATTATCTACTCTTAATATAACCCAGGATCAACGATGCGGATGTGGCAAGTAATTGATTCTTTTGTGAATTCCCTTGCCTCTCGTTTGGGATGCTTGATTGTTGTGAATTTTTTTACCTCTCATGTTTAAGATACTTGATTACAATCTAATCTAAGAAATATTTATAATGTTCTCCCTAAACAGCCAGGCAATGAGTTAATCGGTTGCAAAAACTTGATTACCTTCTTATTGTATTTTTATTGTGTTATACATTTTGTCTCATCAATTATTTGGCGACGCAAATTATCAAGATCGTTAGGTTTGGTGATATAGGTCTCTAGAAATATCTCCAGAAGAAATAATCCAATCAGGTGGCCACTCAATTGGATCCCTCCTTTCTATCTAATTGTTAGAGAAAAACTCGTCTAAACATTATCGTGCTCGTAAAGCGTAGTAAGCCGATGCCCCATCCTGTTGAAACCAAACATTATTAAAGTTTTGACTAATGATAATCTATATTGCCGGCTCAATCTCATCTCGCAACATATTTTTATATTTTTTAGCTATGAGATTGTCGTCAATAAAGAAAGGCCTAAATACTCTGTCCTAAAATTTCAATTCATATATTGAGTTTTTGCTGAGATGTTGCGAAAGTGCTTCAACTATCCAATGAGGATTTTTATTATTCCTATATTTGCAGTTATGTCAGTTTATCTCACCGGTCATCATAAAAATTGTCTTATCCGATAAAGCAATATTGTTTTGAAATTGAGAATCTCTGATGATTCTATCCATCAAATCAAAATTCTATGCGACGATCAAAATCATCATCAGATAATTCTGTAATACAAAAATAAACAATGATCTTGAAATAAATATATAGTAAATATAGTGAATATAGTAAATATAGTAAATATAGTAATAAAAAGAATATAAACCAAGCTGGGTGACAATGCCAACATATTTATAATGTAATTATCTTAAAAAAATAACAAATATTTTGATTTCAAATTAGGCCATCTTCAGTGTCATGAATTTGAATTTATAATAACTTCATCTAACGTACAATTTTTCGGTCGTATAACTTATATACTTTTTTAAGTTCTCGTCCTTTGGCGTTTGAAATTCTTGAGCCACAGAGATTATGTTTGGCATTTCCTGTAACAATACAACGTCGATCCAGACATTTAAGAAAAGCTACATATTGCTCCTTTTTTATGTTGTGCTTAGAGGGGAGGGCATTCAGCCTAGAGGAGGACGACTGGGCGTGGGGATAACAAACCTCCTCCGTAGATTGATACACCTCACGGCTACGTGACTTTAGAGATCACTCATACAATCTCAGCTTTGCTGAGCAACAAAGATCGTCGACTGTGCGGAAAAAAGGTGTAAGGACAACCTTTGCTGCTGCCTTGCGCTTTCTCTTAAAAAGATATAGATTCTAGGACCGTTTCTCCAAACCTGAGATCTAGCAGTAGAAAGGGTGAGCAATCTCCTAAGCCTGGTGTTGAACACTAGGCTGGAACTGCTAGCCCTGTTAACCAGCGGGGTTATAGGATCTTTCAGATCTAGGTGACACTAGGGCATTTCGATGACGTAGGTCCACCCGCCAATTCGCTACTACTACTACTACTAGAGGGAGGGGGGGGGGGGCAATTAAGCCTAATGTCATGATGGGACCTGCCCAATCCTCTGTCATCATGCCTGATTTCTTTTTCGGAATTTATGGTGTCGGATAGTGTTTCGTACTAAGACTCCAGAACCCTCATGTGTTATTCTATTGGAGTCGTGTATTATGTACAGAGTGTAGCTGGGAAGATAGCTTTTGCTCGCAAAGTGGATTTTTGAGATTATCATTATATCTATGTTATTGTTTTGAGTGAAAGTTTTTAATTCTGAATGTTTAGACAATTCATTGGCGTACCAGATTGCTATTAAAAGTGACTGGGCCATTGTGACATTTTAGCGACAAGTGCGGTTATAATTTAGAATCGATTTTCTCAATAAGTTTTTTTATCATATTTTTTAATTCCAGAATTTCATTTTGTTGTGAGATCATTTGATTTGGCGTATCTGTTGGTTGATTACCGGAGTTTGTATGATGGGTTCATTCACGAGCTATGTAAGAATATAAGATTCCAGGTTTTGTGAATTTTGTTTGACTTATTTTCGATTGCGTTGTGATCGCTTATGGTGAGAGGTAGCCTGATGAGTTTTTGGAGGTCTTTTTTCCGTAGAGGGATATGTAGCTTTTTGTAGTTTCTTATAAACAATATAGCCCTTGTAATTTGCAGGATAATTTTCATCACATAGGACGCATTTGACGGTGCTAGATCTTTCCTTGCTTGGACAGTTTTGTAGCGTGGTCACGCATTTGACACACTTAGGTTTGCGAAAGCTTTTGGTATGTTCGCTGACAGTTTGACGCACTGAGGGATGTCACATTTCTGATGTGGTGGTTCAAACGTGATCTTACACTGAAGTAGGGATTTAATTTTATAAATTTGCTTGTTATTTGAGTTAGATTTGCTTTCTATATAGAACATGGGGAGCGGTTTTTTAGTTGTTTTTGCTTCATGTTCCATATGTTTGTTACAACGTGTCCATGTTCGGCAATTTCAGCTTTTAGGTCATCCAAATCAACTGAGGAAATGCATCTTTTCAAGTAGTTTGAAACTTCTTTCCTGTTTCGGTTTTTTACATGTAAAATTCGGTATTTCTCAGTCGCAGTTCTTTTACAATGTTAATTTTGAGAAGTGAGTAGTTGAATTTTAACTTATTTACTATTAAGGATTTTGAGTTTATAATTTCTATAGGGAGCTATTTCTTTCAGTAGACGTGTGAGAGATTGGATGTTGCTGACACCGGCAATGGGAGAGGACTTGACCGTTATTTCGGTATAGTTTCTGTTTCTTTATCTGATTCATTAGTGTCCTATTCCAGGATCTCAAATCTTTGATGTAGAAATATGGGCATTTAACCAGTAATTGCCGAGTCGTGTTTGTTTCCGGGTTGTAAGTAATTGCTCAAGATTATTTCAGGTCCTTTTTCTGGTTATTATTTCCCATGTATTATTATCATTTTTTTTTTTAGTATTCTTAGATGTCTAATGATGATTCAATTTTGGGCGCTTTTTTTCTGATGCAAGTTAAATGTTGCTGATCAAGGCTTGTCTCCTGCGGAGTTGCATCGTTCGGTGAGAAAGCTAGAATGGGATACTTACTGGGTGTACTTTTTATCTGTACATTTCACATGGGTGTCTGTGAATATTGTCCTGGGCTGGATTTATAGGGTTGTTTTCTTTCTCGTTAGTTGGTTTTTAAGGAAATCTTATCATATTGTTCCCACGAGTAGTAGGGAAATAACCGGTCACTCATCGCAGAGCCCATATACGATGATAAAACAAGTTAAGTACAATCAGATGGCGCCTGGTATCTCGAGGACATCATTTGAGACACACATGTTTTAATATCCTGTCATACATCTCTTGGCACGATACTTTCCACCTTAGAGTTGAGTGTGCTCTTCGTCCACGGAGGTATTTTATTTCTCTCCTGCCTTTCAATATCATAGAGAAATTGACGAACGTTCTGCCATCTGGGGATCTTTTAACGGTTACAGACTCCGCCAAAAGGCTTTCATAGATAATGCTTTTTTTAAAAAAACTTTTATTTTGTTATAATAAATATTAAAATTCTTTATGTTTAGCGATATATTTATTGTTTGCCTGATGAAAGAGATCGTCAACCATGTTACATCTAATCAAAGACCTCACATAACAGTGATATATTTAATTATTTTATGTTTGTGATGATGTTAAAATCTTTAGTAAAATTTCAAGAAATCTGGCTTAACGCATTCATTGCTAATATATGAAGTAGATGTTTATATGGATATGCCAGACGTGTTCTCATGTGTTAAAAGCTCTGAGTTTCAGAACTATATACAATTTATAAAAGAGAAACTAAATTACGCTCGCTGCATTTTATGTTTCTGTAATATCTTTTTAAGTAATATGGAAAGACAATCTTTTGTAAGCCATACGAAGAACAAAAAACACATTGATCGACAGTTCTATGTCGTTAAAAAATTTTTTAGTAGTCACAGTCAATATTTTTGAATTAACTTAAGTAAACTCTGAATCTATTGCTGAATCTTCGTGTACGAATTCCTAATCAGCTCTAAATTAACGTAATATAATATTAAATCTTTTTGCTAAAAGATGATGTTACAAGAGCTGAAGTGCTATATATAGAAACTATGATGAATAACAAGTCGTGATTCAGAGAAAGATGCATGTGTTTTTAAAAAAATGTTTCTAGATAACGACATTGTTAAAATAATGTAATTAAAAAGGAACAAAATTGGTTATATTACGTATAACATTGTTCTTTTCTTCAGTAAGAAATTAATAGAAAATGTTAACCGCGCTGCTTTTATTATTGTTGGCTTTGACGAATCATTCAATGAGATTATAAAACGTTAACAAATGGATATAAACATAAGAATTTGGGACGAAGAAAAAGAAAAAGTAATAACATGATACCTAACTTTCACATTTTCTTCGTTCAAGCATAATATAGCAATCGTCGCTATTTAAATTCAAAATCTGGTGAAGAGTTCAACGTTTTTGTTGCAAAAATATGGAAACAGATCAAACTTCCTTGTGCTTTTACATTCAAAAATGTATTCCTGAGACTCAGTGCCAAATGCTTCATGCGATTTAACGCTTTATGCAAAGAATGTAAAGCAAAATTGCAAGGTTTAAAAAACCATGCGATGGGCAAAATGCAATATTTGATTGTAACTTATCTGATTTTAATAATCACATTATTCATACAAAAAAAAAAAGACAAAAAAGTCTCTTGAAAGAGTCTTTTTGTCAAAAAATTGCTGGCAAATTAGTAGATATGAAGAAACAAGCAACAATTTGACGTACTGAGGAGGCTAATAAAATTATGAAGTTTGGAGTTAAAGATCCTCAATTTTGTATTCTCCACGCGTTTTGCGTTAAACTAAACAGAATGAATTTGATGATCGTTTAGATATACATCATTATGATGCAGTGCGAAATTTACAAGTATTTAAATATATTAAATGGTTCTGTTGTATACATAGTATAGGTTTAAATTCCTTTTATATTATGCATTGGTCTAAAGAGCAAATTACAATACACAAAATAATCATTCTACTGACACTTATTTTACTATGGATGCTACTGGAAGCATAGCAAAACATTTAATTTTATTCGATGGAAACCAAATTAGCGCATCCTTTTTTATATCGATGCATGATTATAGCGGAAAAAAATATGGAATTCCAGTATGATATCCAAATGATATCCGCAAAGCAGGATGCAACACTTCTAATATTTCTTACTTGAATTGCGTAGAGTGGATGCTATAGTGCCATCCGTAACGGTTACTGATTATAGTCGGGCAATATTAGTTTTTTCGGATTGCGCTGATCTTAAACATTATCTACAGCGCTGTTACAAGTGACTTATAATACTGTTATGATAAAAAACGAAAACTCATCACTGCCTGCTTCGTATTTGAGACTAAATGTTAGTCACGTTATTAAAATCGTAAGTAAATGGGAATGCTTACGACACTTGCCAAATAAAGTACGTCAATTCTATCTTAGATGTATTTCTCAGATGTATAAAATGCAATCCTTGGAAGAGTATTTTCTTTTAATGTCGTTATTAGTCGTAGCCTTAAGTCAGGAAATTGGTTACAGAGATAATGATTTCGTTCCAGCAGAAAAATGCTCGTAAATAGCAAATAATTTTATTAAAGGTGTACATATCGAAGAAGTCGACATAAAATATGAAATATTAAATGATTTTGATATCGAAGAAACTCCTTTATTATGGCAGAA
The DNA here is from genome assembly GCA_037157785.1 of Cephalotes varians. Taxonomy (NCBI): domain Eukaryota; kingdom Metazoa; phylum Arthropoda; class Insecta; order Hymenoptera; family Formicidae; genus Cephalotes; species Cephalotes varians. The sequence goes on from JANQDE010000325.1 coordinate 49,364, forward strand.
ATGGAGTGATGACATGTATAATAAAGTTAATGATTTGACATTAAAGTCACAAAATGGAAACGTAATTAATGCTTTTTACAATCCTACGGCTGCAAAAAAAATAAAAAGCTTGGTTCAAAATTTACTACTCTGGACAGGCATTATGTGGCCGAATTTTGAATGTGATACAGAAATAGCGACGTTTTCTCCTCCTCTTCCTCTTTTGTAGAATCACTTTTTGCAGAATATAAAATAAGACTGTATTCTTAAAGGATGTATTTCAATGAGGGTGGATAAATTTGCTATTCATCTGGATCATTTTGATGGCAGATTACTTCTTGATTTTGCTTCTAATGCTACTGAGCAAGACATTAAAACATCTCCAAAACGAAACGAAACAAACAGTTCTGATTCGGATTCGATGCAACACTGAGTTTAATAAATGAAAAAGAAATGCACATCTCCACAGATACTGATAGTAATATTGATAATTTACACGAGTCACACATGAAACGATAAAAATTGATACTAAAGTATCAGATTCACCCCGTTCAGTTTCCAGTGACACATGTGCTTAAATTTTGAAGAAAATTGAATGGGACAACGAAAGATGCCAAAAAAATCTAGCAATATTAAGAAAGAATGTTATTTGGATAAATGTCCTGAATGGGACAATATTGAATCACAAGAAGTAATCTTTATTTGTTGTAAAAAATGGAAATTTATGTCAACCCGTCAAAAAAAAGAAGAAATCATAATAGTGCGCAATACATGTGCTTTTGACACTCTCCTTCATATTACTATACATATGATAGATATGAATCCCGAGTACAAACGCATTGTCCAGGCTATCAACGATTGTTTCTTGCAAATAGCCATAAAGATTGCAAGTCGAGGAAAAATAACAAAAAAATTAATACGTTGAAAGAGCTTCTTTCTTCGTCAGCTTGTCGCTATTTCAATAAGCAAGATATACGAGACTCTACTCGATAGATACAACACTGCCCATTTAGAATATGTGTATTTATCGAGTTATTCTCTTTATCGAGTCTGCAAAAAAACAAAATATGTATTTTGTGTAATTATATTAATAACAGAACATTTACAGCTGTAAGCATTAATGTGGACATACTTTTGTATAAAGGATTGCAACACATTCAAGAATCGATAAATGATACAAATTCACTGAAACAAATGTGCCCAAAATGTAATAACCCATGCAAAATAAATGAAAAGTATGGGCTATATATAATGATAAACGCGAGTGTTCCAAGCGAATTCTACTAATTATATCAAAAATATCGGATTAGAAGGCATGTAATTTAGAAAACATCGCAAAAAACATGGGCAATAAGAAATATATTCTTAAAGGAATTGTAAATTACTTTAGCAATATACGCCATTACACACTATATACAAGTACTTCTTGATGACTTAAAATCAAAAAGGACACAAGTGTCGCCTGCAAATTACAACATTGTGCCACATGTGATATCACTCCAAATCGAGTAAATATTAAAATAACTATAATGATGAAGCGCAGAATACATAGTTCAAGATAYACACACACACATGTGCGCGCGCGCGCATGCATATACAGGGTGTTTGATAATTCTGTGAATAATTTTCATGGGCAACTATAGCGGACTAAACTAAGGCGGAAAGTCCTCTAACATTTTTAACTTTTCACAATAGTCAACGAAATTACTAACTAATTTTTTATTTATATTCTAAATTAAACGCTAAATTTTTTGAGTATATTTAAATGTGAAGAATCAGTAATTTTTTCATTATTTTTAACAACATATGTAATACATTCTTCACGCAATTTTAATTAGCTGTTAATTTTATGAAATAAATTATTTTTTTTTCTCGTTCTCAGCTGGAATCAACGATGTGGACGTAACGAGATAGTTTCTCTGTTTTTTTTGGTATTTTTTATTTTTTTTGTTTATTTAATTTTTTATTATTTTTTAAAATTTGTTATTAAATTTTTATTATTTTTGAATTTTACACGAGCACACTACACATGTTTTAAAACCTAATTTTCTCTCGTCACGTTTGTAAAACCTCACATCATTATTGCAAGATTTGCACTTTATTATTTGTTGTAATGCAGCAAAAACCATAGTGAATTGTAATATACAATAGTTCGTGCTCGGATCGGTATTCACGCCCAAATCTTTGCTTTCTTTTAACTTCTTCGCCGACGTATTTGTATACTCTGAAGCGAGTTCGCTTGTATGTATTCGCTGATTCCCGGAAAATTTTCTTTTGACTGCGACTGAGCCTTGATTTACCACCTCTACCGTATTTTCGTTCCATATTTTAATAATGTTTCTATCGAAATCTGTTTGAGAACTGAATGCGCTATAGTGAAATAAACTTTTCAAATCTTTACAGAGAATGAACGCGGATAGGAAACAATTTTTTAATGATCTTCTCTATTGTATATATTTCTTTGATAATAAACAAGTTAAAACAAGCAGATAGTTGGGTACATGCGCAATAAAAGTGTGCCGAGAGAGGGAAGAGATTCGAGCGCGACGCGTTTGTATCTGCGGTCGACGCTCAGGTCTGTAACTTTGGAAATTGAGAATTTCTTGCTCAAAATTTAGAAGGATATTCTCACAACGTGAGATTTGATTAAGACTGTATACGTTTGATTAAGACAATAAAAAAATTTTTTAACCCCAGAAAGTAGAATATCCCCTTAAGTGGCGTCTCTTCTTGAACGCAACAATATTAAAAAAAAAAAAGGCTACTTCTTTAACTTGAAGATAATAATTTGAATTATCCGAGTTATAGAGATATGGAGAAAAAAAATTTAATTTAGGCCCGATTGCCAACGTTACCTTGATTTTAAGCGAGACTTAAAACTCTCTCTGTCTCTATCTCTCTTTCGGCATTAAAACAAGGTAGAAAGAATTTTAAGTTTTGCTTAAAATCAAAGTAATGTTGGTGCAATCGGAACTTAGAGATTTAGATCACTTAATGATTTTACTAGTGATGTACTAGATCTGACAAATAAGAAAATAAATAAAAATATTTCAAAAATAAAACAATTTCACAAAATATTTTCAAGACAAGAGTATATTTAAAAGAGAAAAAATAATGATAAAATCAATTTTCAAAAAATTAATTTTTTATATAAAAGTAATTTGTTTAAGTAGAGATTAAATGATTTTTTTTTTAATGATATGATTCTTTTAATTATTCTGCATATATATATAAGTATTAAAATGAAGTTATAAAAATTAATTTACAAGATTTTATATTTTATTTTAGCATAAATTTTGACATAAAACATAAATTATCTTATAAATTAATTTCCTGATGTATATTTTTATATTTTTATATTTATATTTTTATATGCAGAATAATTAGAAAAATCATGTTTTATGTTTTTATTCCAGATTTGGATTTGATATTTAAGTAATAAGGCGTATTATCATTCTCATCCACATCGGTTCTTTTGCGCAAATATAAATATTACACATATAATTGTAGCAATCACTATTGATCTGTGACAAGAAAAGCCGCGAAATCAGCTTGAGCAAAAAGTAACAAATTCGTATTCTATACAAACGTGTATATAAACGAATGATAAAAGCAAAGAATAATCGTGGAATTATTAACGTGACTTGGTTTATTTTTTCTTAAATAAAAATCTCTTTATTACGCTGTCCCAAAGAAGTACTTATATTCTTGCTCTCGTCTTATCCTATCCATTTTTTTATTAACGCATTGCACATTGTTTGATAGCAATATGAATATTACTTTTTTAATTTTAATTTATTAAAAGTTTATATATTTTTATATTTATTTTTTTTACAAAGGAGAGTAAAAATAAATAATAAATTTTTTCTGTTTGATTTAATTGCAAATATCTAGTAAAAAATTATATATATAATTATATACAAAATATTATTTATGTTTTTCTTCTCACAAAAATAATTTCATGTAGGCTGAATAATATGAAGAAATAAAAAATAAATATATAATATAAATGAAGAATAATTTTACAATTTTGCTCTTTTATAAAAAATGAAATTTGATACAATAAGAATAAATTGCTCGTATAATCTTATACATTATATATTATTATATATTGTTACTTTTCTATACGATGGTTATTTATATACATATATATAATTATATATAAGCAATTTATTCTTATTATTTCAACTTCACTTTTTATAAAAAAAACAATATTAAAAATTATTCTTTAATTTTTTGTTTTTTTTAATCATTATTTAGCCTGTATATACAAACGGACATTATTTGTGAGGAAAAAAACATATATGGACATATTTTATAATTATATTTGAAAAATTTTTTACCAGGATGTTAATTTAATGAAATTTTGGATGTTATTTTAATGAAATTTTTTTGATTAGAAAAGCTTAATTATGAAGATATTTAAAATTAAATGCTAAATAATTAATTAAAATGAACGAAAATCGAAATTAAAGTTCGCAAATATAATAAACATATATATTTGTTTCTGTCTTTTTATTCTTTCCTTTTATATGAGGAGTACATTTATTTATATATCATGCTCTCTAAATTTATTTATTAATGGAAATGACTATCTCATATTATATATATATATATATAAAAGTATAGAAATACTTCGATTTTATATTAAATTATTTATGAAAATAGTGATAAGAATTATGTTTTACGCGTAATACTTTATCGATATCTATTTATAGCACAACGAATGCAAAAAATGCAATGAACAACGAATGGTTATTGAATGGACCAAATGGAAGCAAGACACCCGTTTTACGCTTCAAGTAAGTTAGTATAAGAATTTAGCTACCATTTATTTTTAAAACTCATAGAAATGTTTGAGAGACTGTATTTTGTCCTTCAGATGTTCGGCTTTAGCCATGCCACCAAAAGACCCACCTGCGAAGCAGTTACACATGACCTACAAGATCTTTCAAACTGATACTAGACTCATCAATCTTCTATTGCAATCACACGGCTTAATGGAGGTAAAGTTTTAGTGATATATCGAATATTATGCGATTTATATATTATATATTTATATATAAAACCAAGTAATTAAGCTTTAAACAGTACATTTCCCCATCACTAGCCTAGCGACGTTGATGATAATAATGATGATAATGACGACGTTTTTTAAATCAAAAATTTTTCTTTCAGACTTTACATCGCAATATCTCCGCTCGGGAGTTACGTAAATAAAAAGTAAAAACACTTTTCTTACGTAAATTAAACCCAAGCTATTTATTGAATCTATTTAAAAATTAATCGATTCAGTCATTATTGGGATGCGATAATCAAAGGATCTGTCAATACGACCCCAGACAGCACAAAAAACTAAAAGATAACTAAAAGTTGTCTTTTTTAAGTTATCTTTTCGACAAAGCGAAAAGATGTCTAAAAGATGACAAAAAGATATCTTTTTTAAGTTGGCTTTTCGGCAAAACGAAAAGATGTCTATAAGATGTCTTTTAGTTTTGTCTAAAAGACAATTTAAAAAAGATATCTTTTAGTCATCTTTCTATGGTTGTCTTTTCGGCAAAACAAAAAGTCCACTAAAAGATATTTTTCCGTTTTGCCGAAAAGATAACATAAAAAAGATAAAGTCGCTGATCTGAGAACAATATGCGGCATCGCCACTAGATGGACGCGATATAATTACATTTCTCGTAAATAAAAACTATACAGAATAGAATAATAGTCGCAACATGATGGAATTTTCCATGAAGTAACAAAATAATTTTTTTGAAGACGGAGTCCCCAAAATGGGAGCACTCCGTGACGAAAATAAATGTATTTTGACAGTATGACTTCTTGATTAATTTTGAAAATTAATTTAGAGATCTGATATTCTTGGAAATTATATATGCCAAAATATAATCTTTTACACGACATAATTAAGACGACGAAAAGATGTCCAAAATTAGTCATCTTTTAGTCATCATAAGAATGAGGCTATAAGATGACTAGCAGTGGGACATCTGTCATCTATTAGTCATCTTTTCGTCGACTATATTCTCTCACTAAAAGACATCTTTATAACAATTTAGACATCTTTTAGTCGTCTTTTAGACGACTTGGTGTTGTCTGGGACGTTTCGCGTAAAAGAGACACTGCTGTCTCGGCACTGCCCCGCCGCGCGTAACTTGGCGCACGAGATACTACCGTGCCTCTTGATATGAAATTATTTTTCAATATTTCTCTTATACTAAAGCTTTTAGCCCATTTTTAAAAGCACTGTATTGTTTATGTAATCCCGTCGTAAGCTGTTGTATGTTTTATACATATAAAATATAAAACTTTTATATGAAGTAAATATTGTTATGAGTCGACGCCAAAAATTGATAACAAAACTGTAGATTAAAAATTTTCTTTGTTTTTTTTTGTATAAAATCATATTTTGCTGGATGTGTTATTGTCTGTACTTTAATTGTGGAAAAGGATTTTGAAATCTGTCAAAGCAATTAGAAGTTAGACTTGAAATAAAATTAATCGCGTTTGGTCGGTAAAACAGACGACTTAGGTTCATCTTAAAACAAACTTAAGGGATGTTGGACAGACGAATTTGAACAATGTCAATAATACAGACATGTCTAATTCAGAACTAAAAATGAAATGACAAGGATAACACGATTGTCGATAATGAAAGTGACAAAGACAACACGCTTTGTATTGCTCTACTATACCGATATCGATATACACATTCATACAAATTTTTCCAATGCACTAATCTTTTATACTAAAGCTCCTAGCTGATTTCTAAAAGCATAGTATTGTTCCCTGAAGTAATCACTGCTGCGCACCAAGCTTGTTTTTTGCTTACAATACACACAACTTTTATATAAAGCAATTATTGTTACGAGTCGACGCCAAAAGTCGATAATAGAACTGTAATTTTTTTTTCCGTTTTCCGTATAAAGTTGCATACTCCGCACGACTTATTGTCTATACTGTAATTGTGGAAAAGGATTTATAATTCTATGCAATCAATAAAAAGATTAGTGCATGCGAAAAATAATCGCGTTTGGTCGATAAAACAGGATCTCCTTAACCTTCAGGCGGCCGACATTCAAGAATGTGTCAAGAATGATACTTTGGAGATTATTTCCCTGTAAAAGTTTTTTAATGGACCGTATATATGGGTCGACCAAAAGGGTATCCCAAAAGGTACCATTTCGGCCGGGGGGGCTATGAAATTTCATTAATTTTTTTTATCAGGAATTTTGGCATTTGGGTGAGAGTTTTGGGCATTGAGGGACTACACAACATAGTTTTGGTTTATATTTATTTAAAAATATACTGAAACTACCCTTGCAAGAGCCAAACAACCCCTATTTTACAATTCTTTCCTTACAGTGTACTAGGCTTATGGATTCTCAGTTTTATCATTCGATTTTTATTGCAATCAGGTTTTAGTCAAGAGTTAGGTCAATGCCGACCTCTAAATTAATAAAACTACCTTCTAGGGGCCAAACAACCCCTTATTCTTCCCCTCTTTTTGCTACTTACTGTACCCATGTACTAGGGGTTAAAGGTTCACTTTATCTTTTGGGAATATTTTTGGAAATATTTTTTTTATTGTATTGTTAACGTCGTATTTGGATTCGTTGAGAAATACATCGAAACTATATAATTGCACTCCCATACCAAATAAATTGAATTTCGTGTCTAAAAGGAATAAAAGCAGTTGAAAAAATAAAGGTTGTTTGGCACCTGGGGGAGTTGTTGGGGTGAAAATAGACTAATACACCGTCTAGATATATAATATGTTGATACTTAATAGATTTAAAGATATTAACAAATTTGATTAAATTTTATTCAATCAAAATTGATGATCCCAAAGGTGCCATCCCGGCCGTCTAGAGGTTAAATATAAGAATCGACGATGAATACCAACCATTATCTCTAAGATCTTGGAATTATGACCTTTCGGGACATTATCACGCTTCTTAAATTTTTATATATTATTATAACTTTATTATAATTTTTCGAGACTTTGCGTGTCCTCTGTTATTGGTTTATACAAAAATATCTTTATAGGATGATAAAATTTAATGAGGACAAAAACTAGTTACTCTAGAATTGATGAATTTAGGAATACAAGTACTAACTAGTAATAAAATTATTTTATTTTATTGTTTTTTTTTGTTATATTCTATTACTTTGATATCTGTCACATTATCTTGAGAAGTTAAAATGCGAAAGTGTTCACGAATGTTTATGCATTAGTTAAAAAAGAATTTTATAATGCATTTGTTTAAAAGCTTGACAGTTTATTAATTAGTAGTCAATTCTTAGAAAGATACACGTATTGTTCCATCGAAAAGTCAATGAAGGTATCCAGTTTAAATATTAAACACACGCACTATATTTTCATACTTTGCTGATATAACAAAGCAAGATATTATTTATTTACTTGAAAATAATAATTGCTCGAAAATAGGAATTACATAAGCGGAACGAATGCAAACATAATCCGAAATAATACGTTTATCTAACACACATTTAAAGAAATCATTTTCTTCAAGAATTTTAAAGGATTGCATGAAAAAAGATATAATAAAGAAAATCAAACGAACCAATTAATTTTGTTTATTTTTACTTCTATTATTAATTCTCAATATTGAGAAATATCTAGAAAAAACATTTCTTTGTTTCATCTTTGCAAATAAAAAATCACTATATTTTTGCTTTCAGATACCTATGAATGAAACAGATTTTAACGTACTGTGGATGGGAAGTCATCCAAAGCCGGATATCTTGAGAAATTTAATGCCTTATCAAAAAATAAATCATTTTCCTAGGTAAGAATGCATTATTAAGAGACAATTTTTGTAATCAAATAATATACATGGCGTAAATTTAAAGAATCACGAAAGTTTTGCAGAAAAATTGTCTTTGAACTGTTATAATTTCTTGAAAAAAAAAAAACGTATAATCTTCCTAGGTTCATTTTAAAAAGCGAAGCCTCTATTTTCACTTCTTTCAATTTATTTTCCTTGAAAATGCCTTTACTCTGGAAAGCGAGTTGAAAAATTTAAGAAGGATTTAAATTTCGAAAATTTTGCAAAATCAAACGACTCTACGGAGTTGCAAAATTCTTCTCGCGAAATTAGTATAAATTTGAAGATTAAAATTTTCTCTTTAAAATGACTTATTAAAAATTGATCTACGATTTTTTTTGCTGTTTTGAAAAATTTTCCACAAGAATGTTAAGTACTGGCGGCATTAGTGTAATTCAAGGTACATATACATGTGTATACAAGGAAGTTGCATGCACGCACGCACATACATGAGATACAAGTTTGATCGTGTGACCTTGAGTTATACTATACTACTACCGGCAGCACTTAACATTTTTGTGGAAAATTTTTCAAAATGCAATAAAATGGAGAAAAAAAATTGCAGATCAATTTTTAATAAGCCGTTTCAATTCAATCCTCCTTAAAAATCTATTCCTTAGATCTTATGAGATTACCCGTAAGGATCGCCTTTACAAAAATATTGAAGCTATGCAAAGGAGTAAAGGCCTTCGAAATCTCGATTTTATACCTCAGACATTTTTACTGCCTACTGAAACGAGAGAATTGATTTCGGCGCATCTCAGATATAGAGGGCCATGGATCGTCAAACCTAAAGCTAGTTCGCGAGGTCGTGGCATTTACATTGTCAATAATGTAAGTACATACTTCAATTTTATAAAATCTTTATTGTTTGCAGTTTTAAGGGATGATGCATCAGAAAATTATTTAAACTATTGTTAAGTGAAAACAATTGTACATAGGTATTGACAGAGTTTGTAATATAGCTATTTATCTTTTTGGGAAACAATTTTTGCAATTTTATAAAATATAAATTTAAATACAAAAACGAGCATATTTAATAAATTTATAAAATATTAATTAGTAATTATTACATGTGTAATAATAATATATACAATAAAATATTCATTATATACAGAGTGGGGCATTTAAAGTTTTACAAGCTATTATCTCTGAAAATATGCGTCGAATCAAAAATATGTTCAGACAAAAGTTTTGTGAGTTCGAGAGTGACATAAGATGAAAATGAAAAAATGTTTTATTATAATATTTTGAAAAGCTTTTGAGATATGCTACTAGAATATGCAACAAAAAATGGGGTGTTCTATTTAAAAAATTAAAAGTGATTTTGTCCTGACCTTGACAACGCCAAGGTCAAATCAATGATATTATTTTATGTTCTCCTCAAACTCACGAAACTTTTGTCTGAATATATTTTTGGTTCGACGCATACTTTCAGAGATAATAGCATGTAACATTTTAAATGTACTCATCCCGTATATGTGTATATATACATTGTAGAATAATTAATGTATCTTATTTATAATTACTTGAGATATATGTACACACACACACACACACACACACACACACACACACACACACACACACACAGATACAGGATATTTTTATTTTAAGTGATATAGTTCGATTATCTCGTGAATAGATGATTTATTGAAAAATTTTTCGAACGAAAGTTGCATAGCTTGAAAGAAGACACATGATGGAAATGTGAACTTGAACTTGATTGACCTTGTCAAAATCAGGTCAAGGTCATTATTGTTTTTTTAAATTTTTTAAAATGGAAACCCTTATTTTTTATTACATATTCTTGTAGCATATCTCGAGAGCTTTCCAAAACACTATAATAAAGTTGTTTTTTTGAGTATTTTCCGAGTTATGAGGTTTGAAAGTTAAGACAAGATTGATTCGGCCAACTAAGATCAATTCGAATATATCTTTAGCCGTTGATAAGATAACAAGATGAGGAGCTCCATTTTCTTGCAGACATAGCCTCAACCGTTTCTCAAAATTTTCTACTGTTGAAATTAAAATATTTTGAGGAATGTTACGACAAACATTAGTTATTCGATTTTTCATGCAGATATCGGCGGAGTTTTGTAAACAATATTTTTTATGTAGCCCCACAAAGAAAAATCACACGAAGTTAAATCAGGAGACTGTGGAGGCTATTGAATATATCCATATCTCCCTATCCATCTTTCATGAAAAATGTTATTGAGATATTTCATCACAATACGATAAGAATTGGATGGCGCACCATCTTGTTGCTACCATATTTTTTGTCGAGTAGCAAGATCAACCTCTTCTAAAAGCTCAGGCAATTTATTCTGCAAGAAAGAAAGGTAAGTTTCCCCATTTAAGTGGTTATCAAAAAAGTATGGACCAATCAAATATTTATTTACAATTCCGCAAGTGTTTAAACTTCAGCAATGTTGATTATCAACACGTTGAATTCAGTGAGAATTGTATGTGGAGCAATAATGACAGTTATGCCTATTGAGTTGTCCATTGTTATGAAATGAGGCTTTGTCACTGAAGAGAACATACTGGAAAAAGATTGGATCTTCTTTTATCATTTGTAATGCCCAACGACAAAATTGTCTTCTTAGTCTCATATCGTTTTCACTTACATCTTGGGTTAAAGTGATATGGGGATGGATGATAGGGATGGAATTTATGTCTTTGTAAAATCCTCCACACAGTAACATAAGGAATTTCTAAATTATGTTGCAGTTCTCTAGTCAAAATATGAGGATTCAAGTTTATCATTGCTAGCACTGCTAATAAACGCGGATCATTAACGTCATCTTCAGCATTTATTTGCTTGCGGTTTCTCTTACGGATTCTTCTATGCTCTCGTAATAAAATTCTTCTTATCTGCATTGCATTTGGATGTCGTCTAAATGGATATCTATTACGATACAATCTTTCTGCTCTACAATAATTTCGTCCAGCTTCACCAAGCACAAGAATGATATTAACGATTTCATTTGAACTGTAAGCGGCCATTTTGAAGAAAGCTTTGAAAAAGCCCACTAATGTAAAAAAATTGAAAGAAAAAGTTTAGTCTTACCATATATCAGTCCAATTTCAGAATTCATATCATCAAACATAGACGATTATAAGATTCCGGTGCCTTAAAGAATTAAACCAGTTCGTCAAAATACATAAAGACAAAGATAATGTATTATCAAGAAACAATGTAATTTATAAAATATTTTGTAAGAACTGTAATGCTACCTACGTAGGTCAAACAAAAAGAAAACTAAGAATTAGACTTAAAGAACACAAAAATAATTTAAAGCAATATCAGTCAAAATACTCGGTTATAAAAGAACCGTTTCAGAGATGATTCATATAAAGGAACAAAATATTGGCTTGAATTTAAATAGTGATACCGAATTACTTGACTACTCTTATTTCGATATATTGAACGAACTGGCTAGTTATTAAAGTTTTTGAGAACATGCTACATATTTAATGTTTTTTATGAACATGCTTGACATCTCTATTTATCGAACTAACATTTGAAAAATTCTCATTGTTCGTTTTGACGTTATCACAGCAAGATCAGATACAATCACAAGACAACTTATTACTTACTTACAAAAAAAATTCTGAACTCACTGTAAGTTTAAACAGTCTACATTTAATCTTTAATTATATTTTATATTATTGTAATTTTACATTTTTAATTTTATATTTCTAACTATTGTTTACCAGACATATCTACTATCTGTTAACAATTGACTTGGATTTTATCATTTGGACTTCTATATTATTTTATTGAAGACTGAAGAATTTCCTTTTTCCCATCAGGAAATAATTCTCACGAAACAACAATTGGAACCACGCGTGATTTTCGTCATCGAACGTCAATTCGACTTGGTTTCTCAGAAACTCAAACGACCCCCGATAAATATCAGGTTAATCAAATTGTATTTAGAATTTTAATAGTTTGACCATTATTATTATTTAGCATTTTAGAATTTTATTAGTTTGATCATTATTACATTAAATGTCATATATAATGTTGTCTAGCTTTGACTTTGATCTTGTCCACATCACTATATTTATAATATTTATAATGTTCATTATTCTTTTATTTATGTATTTTTATTTATGACTTGATTTTATTGTTTCTATTTTTATCGCTGAAGAAGACTGAGTACCGTCGAAACATACATTTAATCGCTTGTAATTTTAAATCTTGAATTAAATTGCATTTATAGAAATTTATTGTTTTAATAACATCCCTATTTGCTCGTTTTTGGTCATAATTTTCAAATTTTTGCTTGCAAATTGTTGAGTGTTACTTATCAATTTATTTATTTGAAAAAAAAAGTTACGAAAAAAGAAGAAAGTTGAATCGTTCAACTGGGAAGGATTAGACATACGCTTCGTGCGCGTGAGCGTATGTCAAGCAGTGTGGATAGATCGCGGAGACGCGCGCGCGTAAGAACCCGCTCACACGCGCATGCATACATGGACAACGCCGGCGGTACTGTAACTTTCAAACTCCATAACTCGGAAAGTACTCAATGAAACGTAACTTTATTGTAGTGTTTTGGAAAGTTCTCGAGATAAACTACAAGAAAATGTAATAAAAAAATAGGAGTTTCCATTTAAAAAAAAATACATTAATGATCTTGACCTGATTTTTAACAAAGTCATTCAAGATCAAGTCCACATTTCCATCAATGGATATCCTCCTTCAAGCCATGCAACTTTTGTTCGAAAAATTTTTCAATAAAATCATCGATTTGGGAGATAATCAACCATATCACTTAAAATGAAACACCTTATACACACACATACACATGCACGCACGCACGCACGCATCACGCACGCATCACGCACGCACGCACACACCACGCACCTACACACACACACACACACGCACGCACGTACGATGAATCATAATGGTTGTGTCACAGTTTTATCTTGAGAAATGAGTTATCGGCTGCAATTGTAATTCACTAAACGTTCCATAGATGACAGCTGCTTGAGTTGACCACTGAATACCCGAGTACAGTCAACTTCCAAAGTATGAATTAAATAAATGACATATCATGCATAGATATGTTCCACATAATAAGAAATCACGTAAAAAGAATTAAGTTTTTAATTTGAAAAAAATGCGTAAGGAAAGTTACATAAAAATAAAAACGCGCAAAAATAAACCGCGTTTAAGAAAAGAGTTAAATATATTAATTAAGCATGTATAGCTTCGGTACGCACGGTCGATCCAAGCAGCTATCATCTATGGAACGTTTAGTGGATTATAGTTACAGTAGGTAACTCATCTCTCATGGTAAAACGTTGGCACAACTATTATGATTCACCCTATACATACAGGGTGTCCCATTTTAAATAATGCATTAAGATTTTTCGAAAACTATGGTAGATATGGAAAACTATGGTAAATATGGAAAAATGTTTCAAACAAAAGTTGTATGGTTCGGTGGAGGACATAAGAAGGTACCATTGATTTGACCTTGGATAGCATCGTTAAGATCAGATCAAGGTCATCGATTTTTTTTAATGAAATACCATATTTTTGATTCCAGAATCTAATAGCTGATAGCAAGAGCTTTTCAAAACACTATAATGAAGTTTATTTTCATTAAGCACTTTCCGAGTTATGAGACTCGAAAGTTACAGTCTTCAGCATTAGCATCGGGACCTTAAATTTATTAACGTACTATTTCCGGATTGTTAATTCCGGCCTCTTTGTCTCAAATTTATTCATGCCGATTACTTCCTATCAACGGATTCCACGAGAACGAGTGTGCGATCTTGTTCCTTCTTTTTTTCTTGCACATGTTCTAGAACCCGAGCATTACAAGGATAGTGCCTTACCTTTGCCTCATCGGTAAAAACGCGAGATAAACATTCCGATCACGTTGGAGCTAGATCTCTGAAATCTTTGTTTACTGTTGTCTGCCACGCGTGCTCTGCATTAGATTTCGCCGCAGATTTTTTTGGAAAGTTCCATACAAGTCCATACTGTTGGTCCATCTGGTCAATGCCTGATTACAATTTCTAATGAGATTGTCGTACTTCTAGTGCTTGGTGAATGCAGAGGTAACTATCGCAGAGCTGTAGCTTTGTATCTTCATAAGTTTTGTAGAAGAAAGCATCCGGTGCTGAAGACTGTAACTTTCGAGTCTTATAACTCGGAAAGTACTTAATGAACTTCATTATAGTGTTTTGAAAAGCTCTTGCTATCAGCTATTACATTCTAGAATAAAAAATTTGGTGTCCCATTTTAAAAAATTGATGTGACCTTGACCTGACTTTAACGCCATCCAAGATCAAATCAATGGTCCTTCTTATGTCTCCCTCTGTACAACTTTTGTTTAAAACATTTTTCCCTATTTACCATAGTTTTCGAGAAATCTTAATGCATTATTTAAGATGGAACACCCTGTATATACACAGTGCGTTCGCCAAAAAGTTCGGCGACCGTTAAATATCTCATAAAATACGCATTTCCTTGAAAAATATTTTATACAAAAGCTGTAAGGTTTTAAGTGATACATTAAAATAGTAATGTAATACTAGTATACTTAATAATGGTATGATTCTAGGTGGCGCCACGGTCAGGTAAAGGCCTTGAATTTTTCAAATGGAACAACCTATTTTTTATTTCACATTCTTGTAACTGACGTTGAGACGTTTCCAAAATACTGATTACCAACCTTTTTTCCATAAGAACTTTTCGAGTTATGAGATTCGAAATTTACAATGCTGCCGGCATTAGCATTACTCAAGATGAATGCATGAAGGTTGCCCGGTCGGATTTACACCTCTTACGTGTGTGCGTGTGTGCGTGTGTGCGTGCGTGCAGTCGTGTGAAAGGATGGTTTGGTAGGTTGGTGGATATACGCCTCTCCTATGTGCGTGTTTTAAGAACAAGGTTCGTACTTGTTTCTCTATCAGATGCAAGAGCACTCTTACAGTACGTGGAGAGCATAGCGCTATCCGTGCGTATTTTTTTAGCTTCATCTAGATGCAGTCACTAATAGTGTGAATTATTGTATGAAAATTTTACTTTTTTTCTGTTAAATACAGTTATGTGATACTACTTTACTTACCATAAAAAAACGTAATCTTAATACGTTTTTTTATGGTATTAGTAATTAAAAATGCATTTATCTGAGAGAGAAAGAATAACAATACTTATGATGCGAGGATACGGCGACAGATTTTATGAAACAGTGGCTGCTTTATTTAACAATACATTTCCTAATCGTTTGCAAGTTATAAAATCTATTATTCAGCGAACTGTCACTCGATTTGAACAAACAGTTTCAATTAAAGACGGGACAGGAAGACCAAAATTTGCAAACAATGATGATAGGAAGTTCTATAATCATTTGTAGAAAATCGTACGTAAATCCGAAAAGTAAGTCAGCAATATGATATTAATAAAAACGCATTTCAGAGAACTTTAAAAAGAAATGATTATCATCCTTTTAAAATACGTTTAATTCAAGAACTGTTAAAAAATAATTATGACACGAGGATGGAATTTTGCGCAGAAATGGTGAAGTAATGTGATGAAAACAATAGCTTTTTTTAACTGGATTGTATTTTTCGATGAAGCGACATTCGAATTACGTGGATCTGTCAATGAACACAATTTCAGATATTGGAGTGAAAATCCATACTGATGAGAGATTTTCATACCCAGTATCCTCAGAAGTTAAATGTATGGGCGGAAATACTCAAAAATACAATTATAGAACCATTTTTCTTGAATGAGAATGTCAATTCGATGTTACGTCCAAGTCCCAAGAGTCTTTATTTTATGGGAAATTCAGGGTTTTGGGCAAGGAAGAACGCATCAGCAGCCTTCATTTTCTCTCTCTCTCTCGCAGGTCACGCTTCTTAGGGCGCGTGCCACGAGTCGAGCGCACTTGTGTAAGAAAATTGCGAGTCAACATCCGACTTAAGAGCACTATAACACCGTCTGAGACAGTACGCTCGTTGATTCTTTGTTTAAGTCAAAGAACTGAATCCCTATAACCTAGGAGTGAACCTGGTTTTATGGTTTTATGGAAGTGAGGGACGAATCGAGGATCAACCGATTAAATGGAGATCATTTAAGATTCAATTAATATTTACTTTAATATTAAATTTATTTAAAAGGAAAATAACTTAATAAAAATAATTTAGTAAAATTACATGTATGTGTGTTCATGTGTTCGTGAGGATAGAGGAAAAAAGGAATTATAATTCATGGAGAGTAAGACGGGGGAAAAAATCGGTAAAAGAAATTTACGGGGACTAAATAAGGGATTGAAATCCTAGGAAGATATACGGCAACTCTATGTGCGGCTGAGACCACTCTCCTTAGCTCTCCGATGTCTATCAGGATCTATCGTATACATTCCTGGAGGGGAAAGACTATTGGATTGAGGGAATTGAGTGGCAATGACGGCAAAGGGTAATTCTTCGAGGTCGTGGGACTGGAGATGAGAAGAGAGATCTGGATTTCGGACCAGGAATTCCATTGGATGTAAAGGAATATGAGGGAGATGGGGGAGGAACGCCGGGAAATAAACGATCTGTTACTACAGAGGAAGGTGAATCGTGGTTTTGAGAAAATGGTGCTGTGGGAGAAGATGTGAAAGATACAGGATCGTATTTAGAAGGGGAGGAAATTTCCTCCGATATTGGAGAGGAAATATGAGAGAAAGAAGGAGGAGGAAAGACAAGAGGAAGGTTTGATAGTGATTGTGTGATATCATTAATTAAATTATTAATCGCGCGCAGGGCTTCTCTCCACGCTCGCCTGTTCTGCCAATTCCGGATATGTTTCGTTAGAGCCCGATTTTCGACGGCATGAAACTTGCGGATTCACTAAAAGTTTAACTTATTACGATCGGTCTAATTGCTTTAGTGTGGGTTATGAATTTTGCGAGTCTCTAAAGATAATTCTGAATTTTTATTTAAATATGCGTGCATGCGTGCGTGCGTGTGTGAAATAGTGATAATAATCAACAGATAGAGTGAAATTATTGATCAGGTGGAAACGTAAGTAAAGTGATGCTACGGGATCTACTCTCTGGAGTTAACCAGGTAGCCCATAACTTAAAGGTAATGCTACGAATCTACTATTGACATTAGCCTAGTAGCCCAAAATAGCGGAAAAGATATGTTATGGATCTGCTCCTGGCACTTGCCTAGTAACCCAGAATAGCGAAAGGTATATTATTGATTTACTCCTGGCACTTTCCTAGCAACCCAGAATAGTGGAAAGATAGTACAGAAAGAAAAGGAAGGAACAGAAATAAACAGTAAACAGTAAAGAAGCAATAATAAAAAAAAAATTTACCGGTGACTCGTAAAATTGATGATCCTAACAAAAGAAGAAAATAACTATCTTAAATTTCTATAACTTACTACTTGTCGGCTGATCAAAATACGAAAAGGGTGCCACAGTAGTTGTATCTCGGTGATCTTCCTAGTCACTGATTATTCTGAGAAGCCTTTGAAGGATTTCCCCTTTCTCTTTATTTAAGGTCTTACACTGTATTCGAGGTGTTTTGCATTATCATCTTAGCGGCACCAAAAGGCACTGTTTTATTCTCTGACTGATTGACTGACTGACTGGACAGAGTAACAGAGTGCCCGACCAGAGTTACTTGGTGTCTAATTAACTACTGCGTTCGCGAAGGACTTTATATATTCGGGAGAGTCCCGGTCATGTCTCACTAGTTTCGTGTTAAGATTAGACTTTTGGGACTGATTATTATTCTAAGACCTTCGTCATTGATCATATATAGGTTTATTAGCATTAGATAGGATCCTTATAAATCGCTTCACCGCGAAACGTAAGATATTATTTGCAGCTGGTGACCGTTTTGATCTCCGAGATCATCTACGTTAGTTTAATCCTTATCACATCTGTGATATTCTTCTTTTTAGTAAAAGATTTGCAATGTCTTTTAATCCATAATCTCCTTTTGTCGACTTTTAGATAACAATTCCTAGTACTTGCTAAGAAAATTTTACTATTCGCTAAATGGAATCGATAGCCGTTATCGTTGTCGTTTCCTGTGATCTTAAAAGACATCTGCAGATGTTGTTATTAGATATGTTCAATACCGATGTTGGGTATTAATTTGTTTGGCTCTTATAACTTGCACCTGTGATGATGACGAAACTTTCTTCATGAAAGAAAAGAATCGCGGAGTTTATCGGACGTAACAGCAGAATGTTATTTGCATCTCTTACAAAATCAGATACTGCCTGCTATTCAAAATATAGTTGGTGTCGCTTTTAATAACGTTTGGTTCCAACAGGACGATGCACCACCTCACTTTGACATAAACATCCATCACAATTCCTAAATCATACATTTCCAGGAAAATGGATTGGTAGAAAAGGTACAATTGAATGGCGCTTGGATCTCCTGATATGAATCCATTGGATTATTTTTTTCTAGGGTTATTTGAAAAATTTGATGTTTGCAACAAAACCTACGAATTAAGAAATCGCATATTGGACGCTGCAGCGTCAATAATCTCAGAAAACTTGCAAAATGTTCTGCATAACTTTTATGAACGTTTGTCAAACCGTTGATTCAAACATCTAACAAATTGAATAAATATTAACACGGAGAAGGTTTGGAACCTCTAAATACTACGGGAGTGACGAACTGTAAGGTCTCTATCTGTTCACTACACACTCACACACACGGACGGACGGACGGACGGCAATTTCCACGTGGTTCACCTTAGATAATGCTAATGTCGACGATACTGTAAATTTCGAATTCCATAACCCGGAAAATTCTTATGGCAGGTTTGTAATCGATGTTTTGGAAACGTCTCAACATCAGCTACAAGAATATGAAATAAAAAAACAGATTGTTCCATTTGAAAAATTCAAGGTGACCTTTACCTAATCGTGACGACCTAGGATCATACTAATACTATTATTTAATGCGTCACTTAAAACCCTACAGCTTTTGTATAAAATATTTTTCAAGGAAATGCGTATTTTACGAGATATTTTACCGAACTTTTAGGACACACTATATATCAAGTTTTTATATAATGTATTGATATTGCACAACCAAGTAAGCTAATATTTTAAATTAAAATATTTTATAAAAATTAAAATGATTATTGCTTAACTTTTTTATTCTTTGCAAGATTTCATTATTATTATTATTTTTTATTATTTAATATTTATTAAAAGTCGATATTTATAGTCAGTTGGTACTCATATTTTTATATTTAAAGTCATCTTAAGTATAGTCTTAAGATGTCATAAACTAATCATAGAACACAGATACACATTAACATCATAAGACATCATTTAAAATAAGAATGGAATTATTAAATCGTCCATAGATAACATTGATGCTTGATCTATGCCCAAGCTGTATTATTTAATATAAATTTAATTTTAAAACTGATGACTTTGCGAAATATATATATATATATAATCATCTAATTTCTTATTATATTGTTATAGCCTGAGAAGATTCTGACAGATGAATCGGTTATTGTGGCACAATACATAAATAATCCGCTTTTAGTCGACGGACATAAATGCGATTTACGGCTCTACGTGGCCGTAACAAATTACGACCCTCTATTAATTTATTTATATGAGGAAGGTTTAGTGAGATTTGCAGCTGTTAAATATGATGGCAGAAGTCAATATATTTGGAATCCTTGCATGCATCTTTGCAACTATAGTATAAACAAATTCCACGTGGATTATATAAAGTAAGTTATAATAAATACT
>JANQDE010000325.1:77518-99764 GCA_037157785.1 Cephalotes varians
AATTAACGTAGTTTCAATTCTATAACTTTTTCATCTATATTACTTTAATAGACAAACTTGGACGCATCTTTATGGAGTTGACCACATTAATTTTGACGTCATATAGAGGAGGGACTGTTATTTTATTTTTCTTCTTGTACTGAGGAGGACTCGAATAAGGAGTCGAAACGTATGCGCTACACATTAAAGGCTGTACTAAAAGTAAGAGATTCTTTCAATTTCGACCACGCACCTACATCCGCTGAGGCTCAAATAAGCGCGTAAAAAAAATCACATTACGAAAAGAAAGCATAAAAAAGTTGCATAAATATAAAAATGCGCAAAAATATACCGTGTAAGAAGAGAGTTGAATATAAAGCTAAGTATGCATAGCTATAAAATGATATATGTATGTCATTTGATTTATAATTTAGAACTTGTCTGTACATACATACATCACATTCAATCGGACCTTCAGTACGCATGGTCGACCTAAGCAGCTGTCATCTATGGAGCGTTTAGTGGATTGCAATCGATAAGTCATCTTTTATGGTTGATATAACCATTAAAATTTACCTTGTGTGCGCGTGTGTGCGCATGTGTGCGTGTGTGTGTGTGTGTGCTCACAGGATGAAGAAAATCCCGGACTGATGAAATATATCGAAAATAAAACATTTTTGAGAAAAATATCACAAAAATATTGCAAAAGATATAGGGTTTAAAAATGTTTATTTACTGTTCTTATCAGTTTGACCTTGGGTGGTGTCACCAAAGTCAAGACAAAGTCACTTTTTTTGGAAATCCCCATTTTTTATTGCATATTTTTGTGACTAATCTCGAGAGCTTTTCAGAACATTATAATGATACTTCTTTTGATTAAATACTCTTTAAAATATAAGTTAACAGATTTCATACATTTTGACATGAAATGTAAAATATCTCTCATAAATTCATATTCATTTTTAACTCAATCGAAAGGAGTTTTATTGCATTTGAAAAGCTCTCGAGATCAGCTACTATGAATATAGGATCAGGACAAGGTCTTGAATTTTTTAAAAAGTTCAAGATCTTGTCCTGACTTTGGTGATACCATCCAAGATTAACTGTTAAGATCAGTAAATAGATTTTTTAAATGCTTTTCGAGATTTTTTATCGGTCCGGAACTTTTTCCTCATCCTGTATACGAGGTGTCCCATTTTAATGTTTCACCCCAAATAATTTTTTTATTTTTGATCTTAGAAAAAAATATTTCAGACGAAAGTTGTATGACTTTGAAGGGGACATAAGACGTCATCCGTGTAGAAAGACCATAAGAAAACTTATCTAGAGAGCACACCAGGGTAGTTTAAAAAGAATACGGCAAAAATTGGAGCCAAATGCAGCAAATTCATTGGTTGTCTTGGGTGCAATTGTATTGAATCCCCACATTTCCATCAGACAAATCGAGAGACAACACGGCATATCAAATTTGAGCAAATCGTATAATTAAAATAAATAGATTCCATCTCTATCATATCCATCTAACCCATCAATTAGAACCGAGGGATTTTGAGCTTGCAATTTTGTAACTAGACTTTGAATCAAATACAAAGAAACCCACATTTTATCGCAGAGATGCTCTTTTTTTGATGAAGCCATGTTCGGTAATAGAGAGGGGCATTAATAGATCTAATTACCATTATTATTCCGATCAAAATACTCATTGGCAAAGAAGCCAAGAATTTCAAAGGCAATGGTCTATTAATGTTTGGGCAAGTATTCTTGGAAATAACATTATAGGTCCATATTTTTTTGAACAGCGTCTGAACGCGGAAAACTATTTTGTATTTCTTCAGAATGATCTGCCCAACTTTTGAGACATATCAATAATGATTTGCTCAACCGAATGTGGTTTCAGCAGGATGGAGCACCAGGTTCCGAAACATTACAAATTTTTTAAATAATAGATTCCGAATAGATGGATTGGAATGGGTAGTCAGACTCACGAACGGCCACCAAGATCACCTGATTTCAACCCTCTCGATTTTTATTTTTGGGGATACATAAAACAAAAAGTTTATGCGGAAGAGCCTACAATAGCAGAAAACACGAAAAATTCGAGAGGCGTGTACAAACATAAACGCAGATGTCCCTCAAAAAATGCGGAATGATTTTCGCCGTAGATTAGACGTTTGTATCCAAGTAAATGGCGGTCTTTTTGAAATATCGACAATAATTGTACATATGTTCCGATTTTGCTTTGACCTGGATCGTGCCTTTATCTTGCCTTTACTAGCCGGATCTTTTATTTTGCCTTGACGGGCCAGATCATGTCCCGATCTTGTCTTATAACTTAACAAGTACTTAACGAAAAGTACTTAATTATAATGTTTTGAAAAGCTCTCGGGATGATCTACAAGAATGTACAATGAAACGTGGGGATTCTATTTAAGAAATTGAAGGTAACCTTCACGTGACCTTCAAGCAACTATTCAAGATCAAATGACATTATCTTATGTCCCCCTCAAAGCAATATAACTTTTATCTGAAACAATTTTTTCTAAGATCAAAAATAAAAAAATTATTTGGGATGAAACATTAAAATGGAACACCCTGTATTTAAATGTAAAATGTGTATTATATTAAATGTATTAAAATAAAATTATTTATATTGATAAAGAATACATATATATTTTTTATTTATGTAAAGTTACAATTTTACAATATTTATGTAAAGTAACAACTTAAATAATTAAGTATGCTCAAATTTTGCGATAAGACTTGCTTAGACAAATTTTCTACACAGTTCTTGTTTGCAAATAAGTTTCAAGCAATTATTCCTGCAAATAATATTTGCTATTTCGCACTATGAAAATACTGCAATTTATGTGATTAGCGAAATAGCAATGCGTAAAAAGACAAGAATGGAAAAACAAAGGAAATAATAAAGGAAGAAAGAAAGAAAAATGTGGACGAAAATTTGTAAAATTAGAAAGTATATATATATATATATATATATATAACAAAATAAAAAAGTTATCACAAAGAAATATACATAAAAGTATCTTATGACTGTATCTTAGGAGTGAAGATCCTGATGCCGACGATGTTGGACACAAGTGGACATTGTCAGCATTACTTAGACACTTACGCTCAATGGGCCAAGATACGGAATCGCTTATGCAACGAATAGAAGATATTATTATAAAGTCAATTCTTGCTACTGCATCTGGAATCGTTAGTGGTTTGAAGCAATTCGTGAAATATCCCGAAACATGTTTTGGTAATAATTTATCTTGAATAGCAATTCCGATCTTATCATAACATATAAACATATAAATATAAATATAATTGATAGATATGATATGCACAAATACGATAAAAAATTATTTTTAATATGTAAAATCAATGAGAAGAATCGATCGATCATTTTGTGATAAGTGTTTTTTTATATTATAAAATAAAATATAAAATAAAAATATAGTATTTCGTATGTATCACACATATACTTTTTATTCTAGAACTATTTGGCTTCGATGTACTGATCGATGATGCGCTGAAGCCGTGGCTATTAGAAGTAAATTTAACCCCCTCATTGGGATGCGATTCACCACTAGATGTTAGACTCAAGTCTGCTTTAATAGCAGATTTATTTACTCTTGTTGGCATAGCTGCTGTCGATCCACTCCTGCGCTCTCAAAATTTAAATCGTACTGCCGTAAATTCCAATAAAAAGATAACTAGTGTAAGCTATTTTGCTTTATATTTTCCTTAAATTATTCATATTTAGCTTCCATCTGTACAGAATATATTTAAATATTAAATTTATTTATTAAAATAACAAATATTAAAATATAGACCGCTATGAAAACATAACAAATAATTAAAGGTACGCTACGCGGTCAAAGCTAGATCTTCGTGTTTAAGTTTCTTGTGTGATTTTATATACATTTTTCAAGTTTCTCAAATTGTGCACCGAATAAATTTTCTCGAAAACACAGTTGAACAAGAATAGTAATATCACGATATCAAATTATCAATTATATTATAAATTATCAATTTAATTAACAAGTACATGTTATTTCCTAGAATTTGACGATTTTCTATTCTTAAATTATAGAACAAGAGAACAAAATATTTTATTTGATCTTGAACTAGATAAAAAATAAATACATTTGTTTGGAAACAAATATTGTATATTAAGTAAATATTTACATTATTAAAATTCATGATTTTTTTATTTTGATTAAGATGGTAAGCTCGCAAAGTATTAAAAACACTAAATTTAAAGAATAATTAGGAAACAAATTGTATATTAAGTAAATATTTACATTATTAAAACTCATGATTTTTTAATTTTGATTAAGATGGTAAGCTCGCAAAGTATTAAAAACACTAAATTTAAAGAGTAATTAGCAGATTGTAAACAAATAGTTGTTTTCTTGTTTTAGTATAGAAGAGTACAGTCTGCGGAAACATTGCCTCAAGGAAGCAAAAATACTAATAGAAATAAAAATATAGTAGGTTTAAGCTCAGAGCAACAACGAATAGTAGCATCTGCAAAAGCGCAATTCGAGAGAAGAGGCGGGTTTGTTAGAATATTTCCAAGTCCGAAATCATGGGAACTCTACTCGCAATACTTAGGTAAACATAATTTTTTCTTTGACAGTAAATTCAAATATGTATAGGAAAGTATCAAGGTTTTTTGAATTCAATGTCTAACAGGATGACTTATCCATTCTATGTCTTAGATCCAATTACAGGTGCACCAATAATATCGGATCCACTAGATCCAAGAAGATTACCACAACATATTAATACTAATCATAATCTGATGTTGCATGAACAATTATTTCCTGCAGCTAATCGCATTACTGGCTACATTATTCCAGAAGTGGCATTAGACAGATTATCTAGGTATGGCAAACGATTTTTCATATGGCCACATAATTGGTCACATTTCTTTTCACGAAACTGTTACTATTTGTATAGAAAATCAAATTTGACAATTTTTCAGTATGATACATTTACCTCTAATGATTTGAATCATATATTATTAACATTTTTGTATCAGAGGATTTTTCACTATTATTATAAGGATCGATTGCACCAAGGTTATTTAGAGAAGTTTAAAACTCTCTTTTTCTCTTTCTTTTTTATGGCTTTAAAAAGAAAAAAGAGAATTTTAAGCCTCGCTTAAAGTTAAAATAATAAATTGGTGCAATCAGACTTAAAATTTCTAGAACTATTTAAAATTAAAGCTTTACTGCAGGGTTCTATTATTAAAATAAAAATTATAAAATTTACTTTAAACTATTTTATTTGAAATTAAAGAAAATACTAGTTACAAATCTAAACAAAAATTATAAACACGAAATGTTAAAATTAAAAAAACTTTTAAAATTTATTACATATATATTTTTGAAAAAATTAATTGAACATTTTTAATTAAAAAGAAAATTAACTATACACTTTTACATAAAAATACAATTTATTTCTTTTTTATAGGATATTTTTAAATTGTTATATTGTATTTTTGAAACTTCAATTCTATTAAAATTCATTTTGATTATTTCAAATTCAAAAATACGTACTATTATATCAGTGACTATGAATGTGTTATGACTTTGAGTTATATCAAATTTATCGAGTACATAAATGTATTATATTGAGTATTTTCTCAAATTTTTCATATAGAGAGACAAAAAGAAGCTACTAAAGCTTATAAAAAGATATAAATTATCACTATAAATTATTTTTACAAAAACAAAAAAATAAATTGAAAAGTGAATATGAATATTACAAAAGTAAATTAGGATGTATTACTATAGTTTTATTTATATGACTATTACTAATAATAGTTTAAAAAGTTATTTTTTAAAAAAAGATAAAAGACGCAACAAGCTTATGAAATAAAAACGAGGAATAATTTTGATTTAAAGGATATAAGTTGTTGGAATGTGTTCGAAATAATCTTTATACAACATCCACTTATGCCCATATCAAACTAGAGATTGAGATTGGATTTTGACCAATCAAAGCAAAGTTCATTAAACCTGAGATTGATTTTTTTACTTCTGATTGGTTAAATCCAATCTCAATTCCAATCTCAATTCCAATCTCTAGTCTGATACGGGCTTTAGACGCAATGCAAGTTAATTACCGAGTAAATATACTAAAGACTATTCAGTTCATTTTGTAAGACATAGTTGGTAATTCTGTTTCTTTTTAGTGTAAATGATAAGTATAAAATAGATTTGTTTTTCTTGCTTATACCTAGTGTAAAGTGTACTAAATGTAAGCGAGACACACTATGAGTGACGACCGTTTGCCCACGTTGCAATTGATCACCAGCCACTCATAGCGCTTGAACAGTAGAAAGCCCCTAGGCTGCTGTAGGTGACTGGCTGTGGTCAATCGCAACGTGGGCAAACGGGACGCTCCCATAATTTTCCTCCTTTAAAAGCTTCTGAACCATTTTCACACCCATAAATACATCCTCCCGTTAGATCCCCCTACGTGTCCTACAGTAGAATTGCAGAGATGTCTTAGGAAAATTTCCCGAGTTACTTCATATGGCTTCCGAATATCATGTTCCGAATATCTGTCTTTAGAAATCACTTCTATTTCCATCGTCTCGTATGAATATTCCGGGTTTTTTCAGCATTCTTAGACTCTTCAGCATCTTCTATTAGAGGACATCTTCTCTTTGTATTTTTGTTAGATTCGACTTTAATCTTTCATGTATTGACTGTTCTAATTTCTTACATGATTCCTTTGAAGTTATCAACATGAAACTTTATTGCTCTTTTGATGCCCCGATTCACATTTTTAACGTATACCGACATCCTAATTTTCAAACTTTATTATTTTCTCAATAGTTTTTTCGCTTGTGATGTTTACTAGTTAACCGTTCTTAATAATGGATCTATTATCTTTTTCCTCCCCATCTGGTCTAGGGAATTCAACTTTGATTCAACATTGATCTCACTATTGCTTCCGGTGACTTGGTCCCGTTATCACGTGCATTTCATCTACAGAATCGGATCCTAATGATAGCGATATATGCTCATAATTACTATCATTCACGCCAGATCTTTGTCACACCGCTTAGCTTATAAATTTAAGCCGCAACTTGTTCAATTCCATTTCAGTTTAATCGCCACATCCGATTTAAACGCCACTGCTAAGTTTGACAATGAACTATCATCCTCTTCTCTCAATCTTCTCGAGAAATATGGTCTCTTCTGTTCTCTTCTCAAGGAGATGCTTACTGCCGTTATTTCGTCTCGGTCGATTTCTTTCAAGCGAACGTACATAGCGCAGAACAGAATCTCCGTTCCTTGGTGGAATGATAGATATGCGAACGCGATCAATAGTCAAAATTTTTATATCATCTTTACAAGGCTAATTCAACCCTAGACAACTGGCTAGCACTTAAAAAAGGTAAAGCTTGTTGTCGCAAACTAAAACAAGAAAAGAAACTTGGACAACGTTCTTTATGTTCCAGCTTCTCTCACAAGACTACTGCGCATATTTGCAAATTTATACGTTCCTTTAAAAAAAATCGTTATCACGGAGACTTCTCCTCAGGACTACGATAATATGGTTGCTTCCCAGCAATCGATCTTACAAATTCCCTCCTTCCTGTTTACATCACGATTATTCCTCCTTGAGCGACCTTAAAGCGAATGACGCTTCTTCTGGCCGCTGCCAGAATCTTGGCTTGACGGTCCCATATGTGAATTTGATTTTGCTATTTCCTCCTTTAAACATAGTTCTGCCCCATAAGTCTTGATCAAATAAACTATTCTATTATTTGAGAAATTCCTCATGAACTGCGTATCCTGCTCTTAGACATTTATAATTTGCTTATTTTTTCAAGATCTCTTCCTGTCCTCTTGAAGTTCTTCTTTGATCGTTTTCGTCTCGAAACTTGACGGTAAAGATCTTCGTCCTATCGCTCTTACGTCCTGCCTTCTTAAGGTCCTTGAAAAGATAATTTACCATAGACTGCAATGGCTAACCGAATCTTATTGCATTCTCTCAGAATTTCAAGTTGGCTTTCGCAACTTACGCTCATGTATTGATAACCTAGTGTAGTACTTACTAACCAATCCGCATTCCTGCACAGGGATTCCGTTATTGCCACCTTCCTAGATATTGGCGCTTTCGACAACGTGATTCCTCGCATCCTTTTTCAAGATCTAAGATATCTGAGCTTCTCGGCGTATACTTGTAAATTTATGGAGAATCTCCTTTTTAAACGTCTCTTATTTGCGTCTTTTGATGGTTTGCAGAAAGCCTACCTCACTCACAAGAGCACCCCACAGGGTTCCATACTTAGCCCCTTACTTTTTAATATTTACTTGAATAGCGTCGGTCGACATATTTATTCAGACATCTTGCAATATGCAGACGACATTCTTTTTTCCAGTAATGTTGATCTCTCTTTAACCCATGAGTCCATATGCTTCTTTTTGTCTTTTTTACACTCCTTCTTCCTTAAATATAGAGGGTTAGATCTTTCCCCTTCCAAGTCCAAATGCATCATCTTTTCCAGACGGAAAGAGGCTCCCCCCATCATTGCTCCTGTATGTTAATAATTCTCTTGTAAGTTGCGTCAAGTTTCTGGGTATGCTTTTAGACGGTAAACTTGGAATGGAACGGCACATCTGAAATCCCTCATCAACAAGGGATTCAATGTTACAAAGATTATTATCTCTTAAGCGGACTTGGTGGAGTGCTCATCTCTCTCTTCTACTTTCTCTTTATCGCGATGTTTACAGAGGTTCCATTGAGTATGAAGACAATCTTTAATTTGAACAAAAATTGCACTCTTCGTCAAGGTTCAGCGGCAACAGTATCGGATTATTAGAGCATCTTTGGGGATGCGTTAGTCCACCCCTATAAACGTTCTTCTCTGTGAGATTTGTGAGCCACCCTCACCCTTAAATTTGCCTTCCTCACTTCTAGGTATATTTACAAGTTATTGGCCTGCAGATTTAGTCTGGTAATTCGTAGCCTGCACCGCTTGGAATTGGACACTAGAGCTTCTTTGCGCTCGAAATGCATTTATTTGATTAAGAATGTTCCTACTTTTAAGCCCTTCATCCTGCAGAAATCTTCAATGGAATCTATGCACCATTCCATTATTCCCTCTCTCTTTGTATCCAATTTCCAAGCTTTAATTTCCCTCCTTATCTATCTTTTGAATTTCCTACTTCTTTCAGTGATCATAGTAAAAAGTGTCGCCTCTAGCGAAGATTTGCGCTAAATTTCGCGAGTTTGCATCCTTCTTAATCGAGCATAGTATTTCTGTATACACAAATAGTTCAAAAATTGATACGGATTCCATTGTCGGAGCGGCAGTTTTTTCCCCGGAGTTAGGCCTGGCCCTTAAACATAAACTAATCTCTGATTCCTCAATTTTTACTGAAGAAGCCTGGCCTATTTACCAAGCGTTAATCTTAATCGAGGGTTCTGGTTATCATAATTCGGTTATCTTCTCAGACTCCAGGAGGTTTTAGACGCTATCCTTTCCTCCCATTGGGAGGTTCCCAGGAAGAGTTGTGCGAATTTTTTGATTGTTGACTATTCAAGGCAAATTTCACTCGATGAACAGTGCTGGATTTTTGGTCAAATTTGTCTGGATTGTCCTATCACACTCCGGCATACCAGGGAATGAGAGGATGACTCCTTAAGGAGATTAGCTGCGCTTCATGGCTGTAAGCCTAAATTCAAGATTCCGTACGGATTTCTACTCTATCTCTGCACGTAATCTGAGAGACTGTTTTCAGGCATTTTTTGTAAACGAATTTAAGGTAAAGGACATGATGTATTATCAAAATTTTTTCAAATCATCGCCAAAGCCATGATTCTCTCTCCTTCTCTTTTTCAGAAATTAGATCACTACCATGTAGAATTAGATCTAACCATTACAACTTTAATTACAATCTTCACAGGAAGAATATTCTTAAGTGCGATGTGTGAATGTGGGGACTCTCAAGACATTAATCACATAGTGTACTACTGTTCTTTGACCATAAATTTCGTTTACTAATAACTTATTTACGCACTTAAACGCACGATACGACGTATCTCTTACAATCCCTTTAATTTTTTATCTTTCCCCTCTCCCAAGCTCTATCGCTTCCTTTTAGCCTTTCTTAAATCAGTTGACTTCCCATTGTGAACTAGCCTTTAATTTTTCCTTACCATACTCCTACCGACATGCGCAATCCTTATTTGATTCCAAATTCTTCATGCTTTTAATCCTGAAATAAACTTTACTAATCTCCTGCGCACTATGGACTTCCTAGCCTTTGATCCCCGCACCCTAAGGATCACAAGCCAAATAAGAAGTAAAAGAAGAAGAAGACTGCATTAAAGCTTTCTATATCGTTTTCACCAAACTTTAAATATACAGGATGTCCCATTTTAAAAGTTGCACTGAAATATTTCTTCAGCGAAACATTTTCAGAAAAAATGTTTCAGACAAAAGTTGTTTGGGTCGAAAGGAGACATAAGAGGATACCATAGATTCGACCTTGGCGTCGTTAAAGTCAGATCAAGGTCATCGATTTTTTAAAATGGATCACCATATTTTTGATTCCAGAATCTAATAGCAAGAGAATCTGATTGCAAGAGCTTTCCAAAACATTATAATGAAATTCATTTTCATGAAGTACTTTCAGTAATGAGACTTGAAAGTTACAGTCTTCAGCATTAACACCGGAACCCTAAATTTATTAACGTGCTATTTTCGGATTGTTAATTTCAGCTTTTTTGGCAAAATTATTCATGCCAATTACTTTTTGTCAACAGATTCCACGAGAACGAGTGTGATACGAGAACGTAACCGGATGGATTTTAAGGACCCATTTTGATTTAGCTAATGGAGGCATTTTTGCGAAATAATGAAAGAATGGAAAAATGTCCTATTAAATAAATAGATAAAATTTTATTTTGTCACTCGAGCATTGAGAGAATACTGACAAGTCTTATTGACAAGTCTCTATGAAAAAGCTATGTGAAGGAATTCCATATGGCATTTGACTTTTTACTATTAAAGCACACATTCACATAAATTTGCTATTTTGTGATTTCAATAAGATGGTGCGCCAGCTCATAGGAGCAAAATCGTTCAACGATTTTTGCATTGCTGATGCAAAATAGGAATTCGTGATCATGTCGAGTGGTGCTCCAGATCTCCAGATCTAACTAGTCCTGATTTTTCCTATGCTTCTTGAAAAATATAGTATATGCAGATCCACCAACAACCAGAGAAAATATGATGCATCGTATCACTAATAACTACAGAAACATACCAAGAAACATACGTACTTCTGTCAACTGTTCAAAACTTCGAACAAAGAATCCAACTTTGTATTAACAATAATGGCGGTATTTTTGAACATTTGATGAGGTAGAACTTAAAATGAATCTCTCCTTCATTAGCTGGATTCCTTATGGTCTTGCCTTCATTGACCAGATTCCTTATGGTCTTGCCTTCATCAACTGGACACTTCAGGTTCTTGCCTTGATCGGCCGGAATCCTCACGGTCTTGCCTTGGCCGAATCAAAATGGGGCCTTAAAATCCATCCTGCTACGTCCTCGTCGTGGGCCCTGGACATCGTATCTATCATTTCGATGACTGAACGCAGGCAATGGTCTGAATAGCTGTGAACATTGATATTGGATTACTTAAACTTTTTTTTCCTCTGGAAAAAATGACCTACTAGTCATTTTGATCTTTCACATGTCGATTTGAAGGTGAATTTCTAGTTTTGTCATAATATTGAAAAATAGATAAAAATAGGGATTGCTTTGCAAAAATGACTAATTCACATAATAAATTTAGAATGTTAATGCTGAAGACTGTAACTTTCGAGTCTCATAACTCGGAAAGTACTTAATGAAAATGAACTTCATTATATAATGTTTTGAAAAGCTCTCGCTATCAGCTATTAGATTCTGGAATCAAAAATATGGTGATCCATTAAAAAATCGATGTGACCTTGACCTGACCTTAACGACGCCATCCAAGATCAAATCAGTGGTACTCTCTTATGTCTCCCTTCGACCCAAACAACTTTTGTCTGAAACATTTTTTCTGAAAATGCTTCGCTGAAGAAATATTTCGGTGCAACTTTTAAAATGGGATATTGTATATCGATTTCATTTTAAATGCAAAAAGTGTGGAAACAGACAGCCACAAA
Source organism: Cephalotes varians (assembly GCA_037157785.1). Taxonomy (NCBI): domain Eukaryota; kingdom Metazoa; phylum Arthropoda; class Insecta; order Hymenoptera; family Formicidae; genus Cephalotes; species Cephalotes varians. Next base: position 89,699 of record JANQDE010000325.1, read on the forward strand.
CTTGCAAGAACAAAAGCGAAATTAATACTGTGCATAGATTCGCTAAAATATATTCGCATATTCAGTCTGCAATAAAAGAAGTATGGGATAAATTGGCAGCGACCTTTAAGGATACAGGTCTAACCAGGCAAGTGAATTTACTTCGAACCTTGACAACGCAGATGGAGAAATGTAATTCAGTAGATGAAGTGTGTGAACGAAATAATTACAGCTCACAAGTTGAATGAGTTTGGCTTCCGAATATCAGATGAATGGGTAGGCATATTTTTGTTAGCGGGCCTATCGGATGAATATCGAGCCATGACAATGGACACAGAAAGCTCTGGTATGCCAATGAGCGAAAGTTCAGTTTTGTTAGACACTTTTTCATGCATGCGCACTACAGCGCTGGAGAAATCTATTAATTATACAGAGTGTAAAAGAGAGATCCTATAATTTTGGCAGGATCCGATCAGATCTGACAGCAAGACGATAAAACGATAATGAGATACGTAAAATAATATTTGAACGTGTATATTTGTGCAATATGGATTCTATTAACTCTTTAAATATCGATAAATTTATGCATCAAATCGCTTATTGATGTTATCGGCAGTTAAAGAATTAAAAAATTAATTAATAAAACTTTTCAAAACTCTTGATTAGATAAAGACGTTCTTAAAAGATGGTTGGCTTCCCATTCTGAATTAAATAAAGCTGTTTATATCGCCTGTAAGAAGTTAGCCTCCTACTTTTAGAATTAACTTATTTTGATAATTGCGCTGAATTGTGCTAGATTTGTGCTACATTATGCCAGAATATTAAAACTATAATATGAAAAATACATTAAAAAATGAAAAAATTTTTTAGGGTAATCCCCACTTTCGGTTTTTTTTTTAATTTTTTCAATTGTGCTAAGTTATGCTAGCATTGTGTTAAAGTATTACTTTTAAATAGTCATAATAAAAGAAGTTATGATAAAAAATAATTTTGGAATTTAAATTCTGCATACAACTAACGTTTACACTCGCATCAATTACTTTAATATAAAATTGCGTATTTAATGCTAGCCTAGCACAAGTCAGCACAACCTTTAAATTCCTCGATACAACGATATTAAGAGCACTTTACTCTTGCGCGCGGTCCTTTACACTCGGATTCTCCTTTCACTAATCGGGTTTGTAATGCTTCGATGAATATAATACTGTATCTGACTCGTGCTAGACTAGCACAACTCTAATACAACAATTATTTAGCACAATGTTAGCACAATTTAGCACAATTGAAAAAATTTTAAAAAACTGAAAGTGGGGGTTATTTGAATTTAGTTTGTTGTTAATTGTTTTTTTTTCAAAATTGTTTTTTTCCATTTTTTAATTTTTTTTCCATTTTTTATTGTTTTTTTTTTTTCATATTATGGTTTTAATAATCCGATACAATATAGCACAAATCTAGCGTAGTTCAACACAATTGTCAAAATAAGTTAATTGTAAAGGTGGAGGGCTAACTTTTTACAAGCGTTTATACCGCGTGTAATGCTAGCATTGCGTGTCGTAAAACAAATTTATTAAGACGTTCGCAAACAGTTAAATATATACATATATATATATATATATATAAAATCATTACAAAATTATTTTTTAAAAGTAATTTAAAAAAGTAAATGACATCAAATATAGGCGAGCTCCTAAAAAAGAACTGTTGTATCAAATTAAAAAATAAAATCTAAATGTTAGTATCTTTGTACTTTCATTGGAAAGTCTTCTTAACTCAAGTGGTAATAGCTTTATTAATAATAACACGAATAAAAAATAAACCTATACAATACATTTCTATAAATGGTACATTTCTATCCAAATGTTATGTCACAAAATTGGGTCACTAGAACACTAATAATATGACAATAATAAATTTCCGATCGATATATAAAAACATCAAATAATTTAAATCACGGCCAACTTCAATCAAAGATAGATGTTGGTGCACCATAATATTTCTATTTTAAATTTAAACATTATATTCCATTACACATTCAAACTATGCGCCGAACACCGGTCATAATAATGCAGTTCTAAACTAATAATATGTATATCATTTTTCTAAAAAATTTGATATAAAAAAAATGGCTCCAAGTTATACAATCCTATTACCTCGAAAATTCTATGTATAATTGCTTTAAAAAAATAGCCAAGTTGTAATCCTATTATTTCGAAAGTTCTCTGTACAACTGTTTTTAATAACTAAAATCCAAGTGATACGTACAACCCAAATAATATCCCAGCAAACGAAAATGGAATGAAATGAATTGAAAATTTTAATCCATTTTAATTCATTTGAACAAAATATGGATTCAAAAAATAGCATTTACATCATTTCAATCCTATGTCATGGATTAAAATGAATTGTATGACCCGAATAATTTTTTTTGGATTTAAAAAGTAGAAACATTTTGTTTTAATTCCGCGTGATAAATTAAAATGAATTAATATGGTCTACATATTTTTTTAAATTGAAAAGAATAAGAATCGCTTTGTTTTTATCCTTTCATATAGATTAAAATGGATTTAAACAAATTCGGAAACTTTAATTGGATAGAAATAAATTCAAAAGATCAGAATCTGAATTTGACACGAACAAAATGAATCCATTTCTGTCCATTTCAATTCATTTTCATTTGCTGGGATGTATATTATTTCTATAAAGATTTGATATCAATAAGCCAAGTTTCATACTATTATTTTGACAGGTACTTAAATTTATTTTAACCCAAGTAATAGTAGCTATAATTTTATTTAAAACATAATTTCAATCAAATGAAAGATTTAATTATACAGAATTAAAGAGATAACAGAGATAACAAAATGAAGAAATTTAAAAAAAATTTGTATATAAAAAATATTTTTATGTAAAAAACTTGGCATTGCCAGACTGAATAAGGAATAAAAAGTTTACTATTTAAGTATTTAAATTACAATATCTTAAACTTTGGCAAACTTGTCGCGAGACATCATATCTCTTGATATCTTATAAATATATAATATTTTGTAAAAATTAATAACTGATCGTGTCATTGTAGATATGAAAGATATGAAAGAGCATTGGTAAAAGGTCACAAACAAAGCTTGGACAGAGGAAATAACAAAGAGAATTTAGACATAGATATGCACAAATATAAAAGCCAAGTAATACAATCGATGCAAGAAGGCAATAAACTTAGGTTTGTTATTAAAATTTATATGGGGAATATCAATTATTCAAATATTATTTTGCATGTTGCCATTAATTTATCTGTTTTGTTATTCTTCTTTTCCTTCTTTTGCTTTTTACAAAAATATTTAATCAAATAATATTTCAGTTCTGGTGAAGCAAGAAGAGCCTTTGGCTTATATCTAAGTTATATATTACGGAAAATATCACAGCCTAATGTAGATCCAGGATGTTGCGATCTTGTTATGAAGTTTCTCCAACACTCATCTTGCAGTTTGAGAACACCATTTTTATTTACGGTATGCATAAGTGACAGTTTATTTATATATCTTATAAAGAAAATTATTTTTTAAAAACTAAGACACTTTAACTTATGTCTAGAATATAACAATTTTATATTAGAAACCGTATTAATTAGATTATTTATTTAAATAATAATTTTTTCCGTAGTTACCATGTAGCAAGCTAAACAATAAAGACCGAGCTGCCATCACCGCAAAACAACTTTCCGATTTTTTACATCTGTATAACAGAGAAACAGATCTTTATGAAGATACCATAGATCGGCCTCATACTGTTTCTAATAAACTCTTCCAAAAGTTTTTAGTTGCAGCAAGGTATGTATGTTAAGTAGTTTTTAAAGCATTCCATTATCGAATTATATGAAAGGAAAATCACTTTTTGTTTTATTGAAATATAGAACAGCATCATTTGCATATTTTAGAACGCAGAATAGATTATCTAGAATGTCTGATTTCACATTAAATTAAGATGAAATATGATTACGTTACAGCGAACAAGATCTCGACGATGTGCTAATTCTGCAAACTCGTCTTTATAAGTGCGCTCACAGTTTCTTGGGAAGAAGTGGTTTTGCTGGCAATCTACGCGGCGCAAACCTTCTTGGATCTTTACCGCACATTACATCGCGAGTACATTCCAATGCCGCTGCAACTGAACAATGCAGGTGTAACAATTCAATCAATAGATAATCTAATTATTAATTTAAAAAATTATATTTGAAAATGAGAGAGAGAGAGGAGAGAGAAAGAGGAAAAAGAAAAGAATTGCATATAGTTATGTTCCATAGTTTATTAGGGTTACTATCTGCGCGTTCTCTCTCTCTCTTTAAAATCGTTGAAAAGGGAAATTATATGAGGCTATTTTAATACAAAGTGGCAATTATACTTTTAGGCCCTAATATTGTAATGAATGAATCTTTTTTACATAGTATCATAATTTCATATAATATCAAAAGCTTAGTTTCAAATAGAAATATTTTGAATATGCTCTAAAATGCTTTAATATTTACGAATCAAGTTAATATTACGCATTTGTATATATATACATTATAATAGTTTCTAAAATAGCGAGGCGAATCAGAAATCGTTGATCACTACTGTTATCTCAAGCAATAGCAATTAACTGGCACAACAAATTTCTTTCAATGTGCGGACTGGAGATAAATTAGATATTAATCAGTTATATTATCAATGAAGGAAAAAAATTGTTTTGTTCTGAATGGACTGGTCCTCTAACATAAAGCTAATCGGTTTGAGAAGAAATAGCATTAAGATTCTATTATCAATATTAAGTTTTTGTTCATGATTAAGAATAGATTGCTATATGAAGTACTTAAAATTTGATGGTGAGATTTCTTAAAACAGGCACGCCTTAAAGTTTCTAATTTGCATTATTAAAAGATTATTATTATGTTAAAGGTGAAAAGTCACATAAATTTTCTGTCTACTATATATTGATATACATTTTTTTTTATATATCACCACAGGTGTTCGATAGTGTAAACTGATATATTCAAGTATGCCTAAACTCTCTTCTTTCTCACTTTTATTAAATGTAACGTTAACGATAAATATATATCCTGCATTTCCAACGAAAAACCTAACTTTACAGTTGAGCGAGACAGCTATCTATTAATTCGTGAATTAAAAGAATTATAAACAAAATCTTTTTTTCATTGTATGATTTATTGTTATAATAGAACAAACAACTTTAACACATGAAACAAATTATAATTATAATAGTGCGAATTTTATTGATTGACACATTTTCCTTGTCCTAAAAATAATAAAAATTCAAATTATTCTCAATATTATTTAAATAATCTCAATTTTCTTTGAATTTTAGTTAAAAAAAACTTTATTATGATTATATCAGAGATTAAAAAAATGATGCCAGCCTATGTATATTTTCACGTGTGTAAAGAACACGTGTGCCTATTAATCTATCATTGCCTATCTTCTATATAATATAATAATAATTTTCGCTAGGTATGTATTGTTGCATCTAGTCAATAATAATAAAATAAGATTTTATATTATTGATATTGTATCAAAAGAAACTCTAAAATATTATTATTTGAATAATTTAATATATTGAAAAAAATATATGTAATTTAAAAATTATTAATTATAATTATTTAAATCTATAAGCCAATTATATTTGTATTTATAAATGATAATTAAAGTGAATATAATACAACAAATAATAGAATATTATACCGATCTGTGAAAAACACAAATTAAAGAGGTGCTTATTCGAATAAAGCTAGACTTACGTGCTGTTTCTTGTGTGACTTTATACATATTTTAAGCATGTTGCCTCAGTAGTTGAGGTGGCTAAGACACTCCCAGAAAGTTGGAAGGTCCCAGATTCGATTCCTGGCTGAGCTTATTTTTCACAACAAATTTTTTACAATAGTTGGAAGAAAAGATTATGTTGCTTGTTATTCATTATGATTGACATTATTATCAATGTCGTGATATTATTATTCTTGTTTAATTTATGATTATGTTTCAAGACCGAAAATTTATTCAGCGGGCAGTTTGATGAACTTGAAAATGTATATAAAATTACACAAAAAACATTAGCCCGTGGATCTAGCTTTGATTGAATAGGCATTTCTTTAATTTAATTAAATATAATACATTATAACAACCTGAGGCCGATTAAAACTTCAATTAAAATAAAGTACATTTATAACATTTATAATTATTCATTATTATTGTAAAAAATTATTCAAGTTTTGGTAAAAATTTTTAACATTTAGTATTTTGGTAGCAAATATTAAAATTTATCACAAAATTCTTCATGATTCATTTTATATTATTATTAAATTAGCAAAAAATATAAATAATCTGTATTTAGGAAGAATCGACACAATTTTATTTGCATTATTTATTTTGCAAAAATTTCAAAAAATTATTTGTTAAAAAAATATTGACAATATTTTTAATAACATTAAATTACACTTGCAAACAACAAATTTATGAATTTGAGTATACAATGCAACTAATTTATACAAGGTATCTCAAAATTTCTGCAATTTTTATAATTTTTTAACTAATTTTTAACAAAAATGCAAATTCTAAATTGCTGCTATTTATCTTTACATAATGCGATTCGAAGTACTATGTTTCATAAATGGCTGCTTAAATTGTGCTTGTGTTTTCTTAGTTTTTATCACTTGTTAAAGTGATATTACAACACATTTAAACTGATATTACAGCATACCTTGGTATCATGTCTCTCAAAGAGAAAATTTTTATCAATAATCCAGCTCTACAAATTTCCAATTTGTATTTTCATCTATTGTTTCAAAATTGCAATAGAAACAAGATTAATTTTAAAATACTTTGTGTAAGGAATATTATTACTATTGCCTTATGTTTCTAAAAAATATTGTTTTAAAGATATCTTATAAAATAGGCAAATCGTTTTCATTTATTTTGGAAATCTTTAATATTAACAACTTTAATATTTTTATAAGAAAAGAAGCAATCCCAAATTTAAAGCATTGTGTATCAATATGTACATATGCCTTATCTATCGTCTGGATTTAGAATTATATAAGCAAAACATGCTCATTTTGTTGAAGTCAGAGAAGTACAGTGTCCAGAAAATATCTGAAAATATAAAATGAGAGGAAACAATATTAAAAATATGAAAAATATATCTTAGAGATAAATAAAATGAAACTTGGTTAATTTTTTATAAAAATCTAAATAAGGATAATCAGGTCAGAGAGAATAAATGTCATTTATATCTTGACTGAAGAGAAAGATAAGAAAAAATGTTCCATCATTTGCGTATTTGCATATATCCTATTATTGCAAGAATATTTGTGCTTATCGGTTCTTATATATATATATTTTATATATATTAACCTGCTATATATATTGGCTTGCTTGTCCTTATTACATTTATCTTGGAGATAAATTTTATGATGAATGAATACTGTGTCAGAACGATATTCCATCCACAGAATTCCATCAATGTTTATTATATTCTGCACAATTATGCACAGATTACGCTCCTAAAGAAGTATTTAGATTTATACTAGATATGTTAAACTGCTTAATATATGTAATGCGAATTTAAAACTATTTTTATTTTATATGTTATGTCTCTTGAGTACACATTTGCATAATTCCAATTTTATTCATGCTCTGTGATATGCGACGCCGTTCAATGACTTATTAATAAATAATTCTTCCTGTAAGAAATGTATTAAAATAAATTAACAAGAAATCGATTTCTCTATCTCTGAAATTAAATATCAAATTTACGAAACTAAAAGATGTTTCAAATTATCCTTTTTTCTTCTTTTTTTTAAATTTATTTCCATCTCTCTTTCGAGTTTTATAAATAAAATTTATTCTAAAAAATTAATTTTTTATTCTAAATTGCGCTTCAAGAGGGTCAAAACAATTAAAAAATAAACTAGACAAAAATATCGAGACAAAATATTTGATAAAAATATATTTCTTCTTTGTATGGCTTACATTTTTACTTTAAGGGACCGATTCTATAACTCTTGACGACAGTCATTAATATCGTTGCGCATATATTATGTAGAGTAAAAAAAGCTGCGCAATGACATCAACGTCTTCTTCTTCTTCTTCTTCTTCTCTGATTGGCACCAGACTCCACTCAACGCTTCAGGAATCGAATTGGCCAGGACAACAGAGTACAGCAGATGTTCCAAAAGCAGTCCTATGTATGCGTTTATTTAGGTCTTCTTCTTCTTCTCCAAAATAGCATCGTCTCCTTCTCGGAGTCCATTCAGCCTAAGCATATGCGATACCTCCATCCTTCCACAGGAAAGTCGTATGAGCGGAGACACCGTAAGGCGCCATAAGAGGAAATGTGATCAAGAGCGAGAGTTCAGACCAATAACCGCGATCATGTTCGCGGACAGTTAACCGGCGCATGTGTTTTATCGAAAGCGGATTCCACCCGGATGCCCGCGTGAACAGGTGCTGCACGGGGGGGAGGAGAAAGAGAAGAGGGAATAATCGGGAAAATCAAATCAGAATGTCGTTAGCTTTGAGATATGCCATAAGTAAGCGAATAAGTTTAAGACAAGGATTATTAAGAATAGGGAGGATGTCTATAAGATGATAAGAATAGGATTTAACGAGAAAGGTTCTCAGATGAGAGGATTTAGGGATAATGATGGAGCAGAAAAGGATGATATGATTAATGTCTTGTTTCGAATCTCCATAGACAAGCCACAGAAGTCACCATGTTTTTCCGAAATAAACTGTAGTTGAGATTGTAATAATTACTACGGATTCTATTAATAAGAACAATTTCTTTTCTATTAAGAGGCTTGTTAAAGTACCATAGGTAAGAAGCACATAAATTCTGAAAAAGAGAAGCGTGCATAGAACCAGTCACACGAGCAGACTCCTCAAGATAAGCAGAAAATTGTTTACCGAGAGATTCTCTAACTTCTGAATAAAGGTCCGTATAAGGAATTTTGAAAGGGGGTAGCCCGGGATAGTGGTAGCTTTTTTGGCGAGGAAGTCAACACTTTCATTCCCCGGAATATCTTTATGCACTGGAATCCAGAATAAATTAATTTCTCTGCCTTCATGAATGGCAATCAATAAGTATTTTTTACAATAAACCAATAATTTACCGCTCGTCCTTGYAAAAAACAAACAATCTTAATAACGGCCAAACTAACAAGCAATATTTTCGCAGATTTTAGCGCTTACATTTACATATGTTTCAAAGTTGTTTTTTCAAACCAAAAATCTTTATTCTTACTAATAAAAAAATTCGTATACATCCCTCGCAGTACATGTTTCAACTTTCATAAGTCTTCTTCAGCTGCTTCTCTACTAATAAGGCGTATCTTGTGTCTTGAAATTTATGCATCGCCCAAATGTATGGTCCAAATCAAATTATAACAAACTAGTATTTTTTAATTCTATGAATTAAATAATTTTTATTAGCTGGTAGAAGGGATGTAAGAGCGTCCAAGACACTTTTAGAATCTGAAAAAATGGCCGTTTTGGTGCAATTAAAGTCAGAGATAACATTAATAGTGAGAAGGATGGCCCAAGCCTCAGCAGTAAAAATAGATATTTCAGCAGGTAGTTTGAATTATGCATAAATTTAGTCTGGGGGAGGAGAAAACAGCCGCTCCAGATGGAGAATCTTTGTCTAATTTAAAGCTGTCTGTATAAAAAGACACCGCATCATTTCTATATTGTAAGGATTTTTCTAGAAATTTTCTATAAATCGTAGAGCGAGAGAGGCTGCGGTCAATAGGAAACATATCCATGCAAGGCTGAATGGAGAGTAAAGCAGTTCGAAAAGAAAAAAGGAAGAAAAAGTGAACTGTGGATAGTATTGCGATAATGTAATATACAAATATAATCTAAAAATAGGACAAGAATGAAGTAGGTGAATACGTGTATTTTTACTAATAGCAGCTAGTGAATTCAGGCTTTCTATGACAGGGTTGAACTCTCTAACAAGACTTTTAATGAGAAACTTACATATTAGTAGATTGAATCTAAGTTTAAGAGGGACTTCTTGGGTTCAAAAAGCATAACGTTGATAG
>JANQDE010000326.1:0-13464 GCA_037157785.1 Cephalotes varians
CCCTCGCCCTTCCCCCTGCCCCGCACCCCCCTCGGAGCTCCTGGGTTAGAACTCTCCCTACTATGATACTAGAGAGAGAGACAGAAAGGGAGAGAAGAAAAGAGATGTAAATCTAAATTTTGAATTTGTTATAAAAAATATTTTCGTTTTTTGCTGCAAATTTACATAAAATTTACTATAATTTACATGACACAAATGAATGTTTTTTTATGAACTATTTTTTCAACTGTCGCTCAGTGGGTCGAAAGATAGGATATAGAAAAAGATATGGAAAGAGCGGATATAACATATGCTACCGTCATAGAATCAAATTTTTTAAATCTATATATACTATATATTTGTAACGATACGTCACTAATGGCGAAATCCTCCGCCGTGTGTATATAGTGTACATAGTGTCTTGTGCCGTATAATAGTTATAAATTAAATATAAGATGTAAACATAGAGATATTAGAATAGAGGGCAGAAAGTATACGGTTAAGCAGTAAGCGAGAGCGATATCATGTGCGATAGAGAAGTTGCATGAGAGCCCCGGTTGTCTCTCTCGCGCGTTAGCGCTGATTAGCTGTCGAAATGTTTCGAAAATAAAGAAGAGATAAGCCCCGTGATCAGCGCTAATGTGCGAGAGAGACAACTGGGGCCCTTATTGCTACTTCTCTCTCTCTAGCACTGTCCTCTATTCTTATATCTCTATGGATGTAAATAGCGGTTCGCGTCCGCACCGCGCGCACATCGCGCCTAACGTTCTGCGCCTGCACCGCGCGCGCTCCGCATCTAGCGTTCGCGCCCCACACCGCGCGTCTCGCGCCATGCGCTCAATCAACGCCGCTTTGCGCGGCTACCACTCCGTAGCCGGATCCCGGGTATATAACGGCCCGGCACGGAGCACTCAGGACTCAGGACCAGATCCGATCCACCAAGCTGCCAGCACGGGTGTTCTCGGCTACAGCTATCCTGATCCGAATCCGTAAAGAGCACAGGTGTTCTCGGCTTTTTATTTCCAGAATCGAAAGCACGGGCGTTCTCGGCTTTCATCCTCGTGCAGGACTCGGGCGTTCTCGGCCCTGCCTCCACTTAACATTAGGCTCGGGCGTTCTCGGCCTTCACCTATTAGCAGAGTTCGGGCGTTCCCGGCTTTGCCTCCATTTGACATAAGGCTCGGGTGTTCTCGGCCTTGTCCTTTTCCTCCGAACACGAGTGTCCTCGGCTTGGCCTCCGCACCTCATCAGAAGGAATCGACGCCGCTTCAAAAGCCGCGCATCGCAACACGCGGCCGATTAAATACGCGACCCAATTCACGCGCCTCGCACGGCCCGCAACAGGCCTCTGGCCAACCGATACGCGCCGTCGCCACGTCCGACGTCACGGCCCCGCGTGCGCGCCGTCACGAATCACAGCCGCGTCGGCCTTTCGCGGCATCAGACTCAGCTCACGCTCGCGTTCCGTAATAGCGACTCATCTCGTGTAAGGCGCTTCCAGCCTATGTACTGTAAACCAACTATGTATATGAACGGAATCAAAATCCAATAAACTGTTGTCGCACCCGTTTGCTTAAGGCATGCACGCTTTTACACGTTCGCATGCCGGATCGTAACACACCGACTCCGCTCGCATAAAGCTCTGCGCTTTTGCTTACCGTGTGAACGCCGCTATCAAAGCTACCGCTCGCTAAAACACGAAACTAAACGGCCAAACGCTGCCTGTGTAAATATATTGCCTGTGTAAATATATTGCTAAGAGACTAAGCTCTGCATGTGTAAATAATGCTAAAAGATTAAACTCCGCCTGTGTAAATATATCGTTTAACGGCTAAACTCTGCCGGTGTAAATACGTTGCTAAACTCTGCCTGTGTAATAATGTCGTTTAAAGAATAAACCATCACTGTTTTCTTTTGTCTAACATCAAACACCACGTTTCTTTATTTCTCACCTGGCGTCCACGAGCTAGATCCGACCTCGGACTTTTGCAACCCGCACGCGAAAAGTCAGACCATTACATATTTATCAAGAAATAATTATATAAAATTAACTCTACACTGAGAGAAAACGAAATAGTTGTGGCAACTATATTTTTGACAATTCTGTAATTTAAGTATCTTGCACTAGTTTTATAAGGTAACAGGAATTAAAGTAGTGTTAAATACTATAAAAATATAGTAACAGTAACAATATATGTCAACTATTAATGATAGTACTATTAATGATAACTATTATTGATAATGAAATAGCGACTCAATTATCATTACATAGTTATATACACTTCATACAAATAAGATATAACTATTACATTTTTTTAGTTTAGACAAATATTTTTTTAAAGTGAAGCATAACTAATTAATTATTGTTAAGATAACTTGAATAAAAACATTATTATTATTATGTGATTATTTTTCTGTAGTTTGTTGAACAATTTATTATAAATAGTTTATATTACTACATTTTCTTAGTTCGTATTACTTATTCATTGTTGTTATTACAACTTTAGAATATATAGTTGAGGCGCTGTTTGTTCTCAAATTTCTAGTTGCTGGTACGATTTTTTTCTCTGAGTGTATGATAATCAAATTAATTTTTTTCAAATCAATTTTATTCAAAATTGTTGCAAAAATTTATATAAATTTATATAAACTAATATAAATTAGCATTGCATAATTATTGCATCCTATTTTGTGATCTAAATTAAATTATATGAACTTAATTTAAGGTACTTACACATGCATATAAACAAAATGAATATATAAGAATAAATTTGTACAACGATGAGACTCAGCAACTCGTCGCTTTCACGGTATTTTTTAAGTCCAAACCCGGTAAAAAATTTTTCATATATAAATATATGTAATTATATACAAAATGTGTTTATATACGTTTTTCTTCTTATAATTTCTCACAAAAATAATTTGTGTTTATATACGTTTTTCTTCTTATAATTTCTCACAAAAATAATTTCTGTTCATATATACAGGCTAAATAATAAAAAAAATAAAAATATAGAATATAAATAAAAAATAATTTTAACATTACTCTTTTATAAAAAATAAAGTTTGAAAGAATAAGAATAAATTGTTCATATGTAATCTTATATATTATTTTTCTATATGATCGTTACCTTTATATGTATGATATTATGAATTTCTCATTATTTCAAACTTCACATTTTATTTAAAAAAAATGCTAAAAATTATTTTTTATTTTTTTATTTTTTTAAATTATTATTTGACTTATATATACAAATGAAAATTATTTGTGAGGAGAAAAACATGAACATATTTTATACATAATTATATATATTTATATATGAAAACTTTTTATCGGGAACTCAAAGTCCAAACGCGTGAGACGAAAATGTTTTCACCGACCTTCTCTTCGATTCCTCAGTAAGTCGGACTTTCCGCCATAACTCTGATTATTACAGTTTCGTTTTTTATCCGTGGATTTTATGTTTTCTCGCCCACGCGTCACGGGTACCACGCGAATTAGAATTCAAATGCCGATCAGGGCTTCAGTAGGAGACGCGCAAGCGATCACCATTTCTCTTAATAGGACCGTGTCGCTTCCTTATTGGCTTGGGTTTTCCTAACGCGACTCTAGTGAATAGCGCAAACTGCAATAATCGCGTCTTTAACCGCGCCCTTCGGCACGGAACTTAAATTTTGCAGTAGCGTCTCGCAGGACCACCCTCGGTCGCTGTTCAGTGCTTGCCGATAAATTCCAGATTTACAATTCTCTTTCTTCGGAGTGGTGTGTTTCCCTTTCCGGGTGCCGTTTTTTGGCCGAGCGTTCTTCCTTGATAGTCTCCGTGAGACGACAACCGATTAATTCGGATCCTAGTATAACACAGTGTGCAACAGTATAACACAATGTGCGCGAATAATAGAAGCAAGATGAATAGAGAAAATTAATATAACCTGCGCTTTCCTACTCCTTGAGAGTATTCGAGATATCTTTGATGATGGTTTTTTTTCTGGTCTTGCAGATTGAGATGATGTAGAAACAACGGATATCGATTTAGTTAATCGCTTAAACCTATGACTCGCTATTATTCTAAATAAATAAAAATAAAAGGGATATCGTGCAACAATCAAATGCAAATACGCCTTCCCATGTTAAAAAGATGCAGAATTCAAAATACGCTTCCGCAATCTTGGGACACTGTTATGTACGACTCTAAAACAGTCACGTCAACTTTTCCTTTCCCGGGACTGAGAAAGTCTTGTTGACGAATATCGACAGCTATCAATTCTCTTTATTAGTTATTCAAAGGTCCCCGATATAAGCAAGTTTTTGTCACACGGACTGTTACTCTTTGAATTAGTCGTGTCTGGTTTCTCCAAAAACGATGCGGCAATCATTAGCCTGGCGAACCCTCTATTTCCGGCATTTGTTATATCCAGAAATCAAACTCGCGGTTATTATCCTCCCTTTATGATACTTTTAAAAAGAACTGTAAAAGTTATACTCAACTTATGGCAGCTCGGAGAACGCAACTTGGGGTATGATTCATTTCTGGAGACGGAAACCTACGCGCGCTCAACACGCAAAAAAAAAAGAGAAATTTTGATCATTTGCCCGCTTAATCCCCTCTCCTCCAAAAAAAACGCGCGATGAAAATCGGATATCATCGGGTTAAAAACGAGCAAGCAGTTCTCAATTCCACCTTTCATGATCATATTATTATGATTGTGAGAAGTAGAATTAAGAGTTGAGAGAACCTTTGACACTTTGATAATAGTTCTATCTATCTTGAATCTTTTTCCAGAACCTTTTCCAAACATATGTATTTATTAATATTTTATAGGTAGAAGCGTTCGTGGAATTAGCTGCTCGATATTATGGTTTGGAGATAATACGTATGCAAGGACCGATCCAATCTGCATTATCTACATTATTAGAAGAAAAACATAATTTGAAAGCAGCTCTTATGGGTACAAGAATAGGTGATCCAGGTTCTGCAAATTTACAAGCATTTACACCCACTGATCCGAACTGGCCACAGTTAATGCGTGTAAATCCTATCTTGCATTGGTCATACAGTCAAGTATGGACTTTCTTATTAAAGCACAATATTCCTTATTGTTCACTCTACGATCAAGGATATACGAGTATCGGCAATAAATATACTACGATGCGAAATCCGTTATTAAAAGATCCTAATAATCCTTCATTTTATTTACCAGCATATACTTTGATCGATAAATCTGCGGAGAGAGAAGGCAGAGAGCTTGAAAAAAAAAAATAATTTTTATAATTCAATATATTTTATGATCAATGAATAATATTATTGTACATTAATTAATTAGTATTGTGTTAATGTATGTTATTATTAGTATTAATTACTTTTCAATATAAATCGATTTTTATTATGATTAAATTATAATTAATTGTATTAAATTATAATTAATTGTAATACAAATAACACCTTTTTACGAATTAATGTGAAACTTCTTAATGTATGTTAAATTTTAGTAATAAACATATTATTCGAATACGTCTATTCAATACTTGAAATTTTATAAAGTAAATTATTTTTAACAAAAACTCTTGAGTATTCTTTTAATTCAAGACTTTGTTATCTAAAAACTATCTAATCACAATCGATGCTCTAATATGGATTCTACTACTAATAGATACATAGTTCGATGGTTAACTGATGTAACATACATACAGTAATCATCAGCAAATTGAGGATTATCTTCGGCTGATCTTCATCGGAAGCCATTTAAGCTTGGATTTGAGTGGATTAAGAGTCCATAAATTTGAATCACTACAATGCATATAAAGATTCAACATTAGAAAAGTAAAGTTAAAGTAGGAACTAGTCGATCAACATGTTCAACGGAAGCATTCATTGGGAGGCAAGAGTTTCATCAGCAGGACCACCCCGATTGCTGGGATGGAATATTCCTGCTGAGGAATTGATCTATATACCGAAACATTGGTTGATTTATCCCGAACCCAATCCTTCGCTTCACTATTTGCTGGCTATTCTATACATACTCTTCACCTTTGTAGCATTACTTGGAAATGGACTGGTTATTTGGATATTTTGCTCGTAAGTTTATGTAGCAGTTGAATGTTGACAATAATATTGTTTAAAAAACTAAGAATATTGTTTAACTTAAATAAAAATGTTGTGTGTTTCAAATTTTAATAAGTTTTAAGAATAATTTTTCAGAATTTAATAAAATTTATCCTTCTAATCACATTGTGTGACTCTTTATATACTTTATATTAATTTGTATATATTAATTAATATATTAATTTGTAAGTTAAAAGTATCAAAATTCAGCATTGTACAAAACATTCCTAGACAATACGCATGTCTAAAAGATATCCTTATGATGTCTTTTAAGTATCTTTTAAATAGCCATATCAAAAAATGTCTTTAAAACATTTTTTTAGACATTCATATTGTCTGGATTGTTATTATATCAAACACTGTTTAAACTTCATATAAAAATCTTTTTTCTTTATAGAGCCAAATCATTAAGAACACCTTCAAATTTGTTTGTGGTGAATTTGGCATTTTGCGACTTCTTCATGATGCTCAAGACACCTATATTTATATATAATTCTTTTAATACTGGATTTGCTACTGGTCATTTAGGATGTCAGATCTTTGCCTTTATTGGATCGCTTAGTGGAATTGGAGCTAGCATGACAAATGCTGCCATTGCATATGACAGACACAGGTATTGTAAAAAATCATAAAGAAAAATCATCAAATCATAAATGTTGAAGCTATAATAATTTTATTAATATAAATAATAATTACAAATTTTTATATAACTAAAAGTATAAGTTCCAAGTTCAAATTTTAAATTGTTCAGACAAATTTGAAATTATATAAATTTCAAATTTTTAATTATTCAGATTTATAAGCCTAAAGATTCGAAAATTACTAATAATTCATCTATTAGAACTAATTTTAAATTTAAAATGAGTTAAACAAAATTTTTTATTTAAAATAAGTACTATTTTTGCTTAAATTTTCCTTTTGATTTCTAATTGATTATTTTGATACAATCAAATTGATCAAATAGATTAATTATTAATTTAAATTCGAATTTTAGTCTTTCTATTCAAATTTGAAACTCCAACATTGTTCCTTTGCATTATTTAAACAGTTTGATTATATAATTTTGTTTAAATCTTTTATTGAAATCTTAATTAAATAGAAATTCCATTAAATAGAATCACGTTATTGCATACATTACATATATATTACATATATGGAGTGTCTCAAAACTTTCGTATTTTCTTTTAAGAATTTGGATTTTTTAAAATATTTTAAAACAAAAATTCCAATACATAAATGTCAAGGTTATAATAATTTTTAAATTAGCGATTAAAATTCACAAATCATAGAATTTATATTTTGTGTGCAGGCTGGTGATATGATAAGAGCTGTCATGAATTGGATTCCTTTAAAAAGATTAGAAAGTCAAAATCTTTTCTTTTTAAATTAAAAAGATACCTATCAGAACTAAATCTACGTGCTAATATTTCTTATATGATTTCATACATTTTCAAATTTCATCAAACTGCGTATCGAATAATTTTTCTGTTTTGAAACACAGTCATAAGCTGAATAAGAATAGTAATATCACAGTATTAAATTGATAATCAATTTAATAATAATGCTAACAAGCATCCGTAATTTCTTTCTCCCCAAATACTGTAAAGAATTTGTTGCGAAAAATAATCTCAGTCAAAGATCAAATCTAAGATCTCTTAACTTTTCGGGACAGATGTTTTAGCTATCTCGATAACTGAGGTATGTGGTAATATTTATCGCAACAATCGGTAGCGTTTTTAGAAAAATATCGAAAGTGCGTGTTTTCGTGTGAACTTGAAAATGTATATAAAATCACACAAGAAACGTAAATCTAACTTTGACCGAATAGGTACTTCTTTAATTTAGTTGTGTTTTCATAATTGTCTCTATTCTATTATTTGTCATATTCTTTTTATTAAATCTTTTTATTAATCTTTCAAAAATACTAAAATTGTTATATCTAATTCTAAAATTTTACTAACTGAAATTGCAAAACAAATTACAGAAATTATAAAAATTATAATAATACCGAACAACGTATGAAAATAAAATAAGATATGTGTTCTATATGATTTCGTTCTATTATACTTATAAACATGCTTATACAGGGTGTCCATTAAATGGAGTACGAGCCGAGGAGTATGGAAGAAGTTAAAGAAAACAAAAAGTTTTATACTATTTTGCAATGCTCACAATAGTTAATAAATTATTAATTATTAAAAATCGGCATATAAGTCTGGCCTGATGTAAGCGACGAGATACGACCGCCCTGCGATTGAGGTTGTTAAGCGCGCAGGGAGTTGTTCATTACAAGCGGCAATGGCTACACACGAGCGGCGCGTAATGCTGGATCCCCATTATGAGCTGTAGTTTCTCCTCTTCTTTTTATCATAAAATAATATTTTCTAATAGCATAGAAAAATGTTTTATGTGTATGTATGTATGTAGGTGTACATGCATACATGCATGTCACAGAAAACTATCAATTCTACTGCTTACAAAAGCAATTACTCAATTTATTTTTTTCTTTTGTTAAGTAACAGTTATATTTAATAAAAAATTTTCTGTGAAATTTTGAAGAACTTTCCTTCTTTAAGAAAGAAATTTTTTTCATAATAGTCTTAAAATTTGTGATGAGTACATACAAACATGTACATAGAAAAATAAATCAATTATATCGTTTAAGAAAGCGATTATTCAATTTATCTTTTTCTTTTAAATAACGGTTATCTTTACAAAGAATATTTTCTTGAAAAGAAAAAACTTAAATTGAATAATTTTCCTAGCACTAGAATAACATTTTTCTGCGTGTGTGTACATGAATAGCAATCGGCGTGTGATATAAGATTGCGAGCCAAAAAATAATTATTTTTTTCTTTCTGTGGCAAGAAAATGATAGTGTACTATCATGTACTCGAAAAAAAATTTATATTTTTTTTGTAAAATATAAAATTTTATCGAAAAAAAGTTTAACAATGAGTAAATATTTGTTTTAATGTTATTTTCTTAAATGTAGAACTTAAGATTTGCAGATATGTGAACTTATAAAATATGTGAAATAGTATTTAATTCAAATAACTTTCAGTATGTAATTTGTATGTGTGTGTGTACATACAGAAAAAAATTTTAAGTAAATATTATTTGTTTCATGTAAAGTAATAAATGTATCTTAATACTATTATGAAAAAAATTTTTTTCTTAAAGAAGGAAAGTTCTTTAGAATTTTAAAGAAAATTCTTTGTTAAACATAACTATTACTTATTAAAAAAAAAAGTAAATTGAGTAATCGCTTTTGTAAGCATTGTAAGCAGAATTGTAAGTAGAAATGATATTTTTCTGTGACATGCATGTATGCATGTACACCTACATACACATACATACACATAAAACATTTTTCTACGCCATTAGAAAATTTTATTTTGTGATAAAAAGAAGACGAGAAACTCAACTATCACAACGGGGATTCAATTTTATGCGCCGCTCATGCGTAGTCATTACCGCTTGTAGAGACCCTGTACCAAAGGGTGAATTCGTTTATGCAGTCACTGCTGCAGAAGATATCATTTTATCTTCATTGTTCATTGGACATAAACAAAGATAAAATGATACCTTCTGCAGCAGTGACTGCATAAACAAATTCACTCAAAAGTCTGGACACGAGAGTGACAACTTTTAATTGGTCCGTCGTTTGTGGCAACTTCCGCTCCAATTCAAACTTCGATAATCTTATAAATTCAGATAGGAGAAATGTATACATAAACTTTTTAGAAAAATAAATAAAATATTTTTAGAATATTTTTATATTCTAAAAATATTTAATTAATGTTTTTATTTTTAATATTAATATTTTTAACGCTGTCAACAGCTTCTACTTGAAAAAATATACGAATATACACATTACATTAGCTGCGTTCGAGCAGATGCTATTAGCGTTGAAAATCTATAGTACACGTACTATAGATTTTAAGTGCTAATAGCGTTTGCCTGAACGCAGCCATTAAGGTTAGAATGAATAGACGGAGATATATATATATATATATATATATATATATATATATATATATATATATATATATATATATCTTTCTCTCTCATAGCATTTTGCCACAATCGCTCGTGTTTAGACTCTGGTATAGGGTCTCTAACTGCTTGTAACAACTCTCCGCGCGTCTAGCAACCTCGATCGTAGAGTGGCCGCATCTCGTCGTGCTTGCATTAGGCACATGAAGTAAGAGTAAGGAGACTTATGTATGTAGACTAAAAGTGGTCACGAAAAATGTTCCGTGTAAGAGAAGGTTTGCCGAGTGGAATAACTTGCAACAGAGAGAAACCTGAGAGGGGCCACGCCGCCATTTTAGATGGAACGCTTTTCCTAGACCGTACAGCAGCGCTAATTGAATCGATTTTTGAGCTGGCGGAACTATATAAGTAGCATACTAAGGCTGGTTCTAACTCGGGTGCTCCGAGGGGAATGCGGGGCAGGGGGGGTTCTCCGGGGCGAGGGCATGACGTCACGAGGGAGGGGGGACTCCGGCGTCACAAGGCCCTTGTGTGTGACTAATGAGATAATTTTTATTACTTTGCCCTATTATAATTTTTATTACTTTGTCCCTTTATAATTTTTATTACTTTGTCCCTTTCATTGTCCCTTTTATTGTCCTTTTATTATCCTTTATATTGAACATGCCGCAACGTCCCCAAGTTTTTCAAAAATGTCAGCCGACAACATGATATCCCTTTTAAGATAAAGATCTTCGCCAAGCGATATCCTTTTTTTATTGGCACAACGGAGCCTTAGGAATGTATGACTAATGGCGTCCCTTTAATTGAACATATCGCAACATGTCGTAACATGTATCTGTTTGAGAGACTTTGAAAAGAGGGAGTTTAAAATGTGGAGGGGAACATTATTTAAAAGAAGAGTCCGGGCAACGTTACCGCATCAGTCGCTTGGAGAATAACAGGTAGACAGTTCCTACTACGTAGAGTCGCTACTACTATGCTGAAGTACCTTGAAAACGTCTGATGCCATGAACTATTATGTTCCAATTGAACAAGATGAGACGCGCGAAAAAGACAGTAAGTACCTATATAAAAATGTCTATAAAGTTTTTATCAAATTCTAAAGTTTTATAAAATTTTATATATTTTATATATTTTATATATTTTCTGCAATTTATTTATCCATATTCGTTTTCTTTTTATAGAATGTTTTGTTCCAAAAAAACGTCACAAGCATCTCATTTTGGGAAGGAGATACGCACTGACATCCACAGCGTATAAACATTTAGAAGTTGGCATCAGCGCATCAGCGCATATGTAACTACCATAGTGGTGAGAATTACAGACAATCAAGATAATCGTATTTACATGTCTCTTTCAACGTGGAAGACAATAATGGAACATCGTGCAGACATTGAACAATTAGTGCAGTCAACACCAGAGACTATATCGCGGGAGATTCATGATCTTATAATTGAAATTGTAAAAATACGAAACGAAAATATGGTAAAATTCACRTCGCACGATACTTCTATATACATGAAGCCTTCAACTGTGCRTTTTAWGCTAGATSTTGAACATTGTGTCAAGAACGCGCTTCGCTCGATATGGCAGAATGTGTTTAAAGTTGATGCAAAATTTAAAGAGTTTGTGGCTATTRTACGCYAAAATTGTATTAATAATAAATGTGACGCGTTAAAAAAATTGTATGAAGTTTACGATGAAACTTCACTCATAGATTGTGAATTAGTAATGTGCGCTTTAGATGATATTGTAGACAATGCAATATATTGTATTTTAGTAAGTAAAAAATAAATCAATATTTTGTAAAAGAAATCATGTTTTTTCATGTTTTTCTTTGAAATTACGTAAGATATTATAAAATAGTTATTAAGTATATATTAAAATAGTTATTWAGKATATATTATAGGTATAATAGCTATTATAAAATAGTKTATATGTAATTGGGAAAAAGGAATAAGAAATAAAATTGACACGTTACATGTAAATAGCATTTGTTTTATTTTTGATGACGTTGGTGCCACCAATTGTATATTTTGAATACATTTTGTAAAGCGCAATTCTTTACATGTTTCTGACAACGMAARGTRTGYGTAACATYYAAYTTATTTAGARATTCTATGTCTTCGTAATGCGCCTCGATATTTTCCACATAGACAGCCCGTCGCGCATCATCCAGGAGCAAATCCCGCAGTCATTCTCGTTTCTCATGTCCCTTGACGTACACRACRATATCATCRTCAGTCGACGTTGTACSYATCACCGCYTTTGTAATCAAAGTTTCGGCCATCCAGTRTGGAACCATTCCATCCTCCCATTGTATTCCRTGWTGATTCTCAATCGGCCATATCGCCTGRTRTCTTTCTGATTTWGARAGAATATCCCATGGATAGGGGGGTTCGAAAATATAATGAGAGAGAACATGTCCCTCTTTGAGAGCAGCAAATTCCTTCACGACAAAATCTCTTCTAATGTGGAAACCTTGCAGATCCACAAATATTGGTACAGACATGATTGTATCCTCGAGAAGATTGTGATCGACCTCGATGCATCGTAGATTTTTATATCGTCTTCAACCGCACTTAGGTAATTTTGCGCACAATATTGGTTAACGGATTGTACTGAATCACGCGATCATGTATAATGAGGCAGTATGCGGTGAGGCAGTATTCATGGGTACATTCTCCTTACAATCGAATTCTATGCACATCCACAGTTGCGCTCTTGATCGATTCATTTTGCCGAGAGCAATCGATAATCACGAACGGACCATTTTGTCGAAAATTCGTGACAGTTTGATTCGGTTCGAGATAATTGTATCCGTAATAATTTTTAGAGAAACGTGCGTACATGTCGTAGAGAATCGACCATCTGTTTTTATCAAAATCCAGATTCATATCATCGTACGGAGAACATTCCGAATTTAAATAGAGCTTCACGTTGTTTAATTTGCAATGGTCGAATCGACTTGTATTTTCGGACATGATGTTTTTTCGTCCAACTTGCAAAGCGAAGATTACGTATCGCGGTTTCTCCAACTGAGTAGCGGTCTTGATGGCTCACGAATGTTTAGTTGTGCGATGCAATAGCGGAAACTCGTACAGATCCCACGAGCGAAAAGCCATGTTCTAATCATGAGGTATCGCCCGCTTTCCAGAGCACGCAGCATCGATAGTTTATTCATTTCGTTCAACAGCACATGAGGCATCCGCCACTATACTTTGAACAATGTAATTTCCGGCTCCCGCGTCGGATCGCCAATTAAACAATTATTGTCATTACGTGAGCGTATTAAAATCAATTCGTGACGAGCGTTAATCACTACGCGTCTGTAATCTTCACAAAATCCCAATAGCATGTTGAGTGGAACGCAAAAATTAAA
>JANQDE010000326.1:23989-35062 GCA_037157785.1 Cephalotes varians
TTTTTCATACAAAAATAGAAACATTATTATACAAACATATTATACGTACATACAAAATAAATTTTTCTTAAAAATACATAATTGTATATTTATTTTTACTACAAAATATAAACTTATACAAACATACGTTTACAATGATATTTTATAATGTCCCCATGGTAGCGTGTCGGTAGAATCGGGTACTATGYATCGTTTATCGTCGTACGGACTTAGAGCAATTTTCGTTTCCGATATTGTGTACATCTCGTGTAATTTTGATCTTATGCAAGACTGCTTTCGTGTCATYTCAAYTTCRTCTTGCAGACACCGCGTGTAGTCGTCGAAAGTTATAGTTTGCGCTACAACGTTACTCTTGACACCTTTGACTTTTTTCGTATCCTTCTTACCATTGACGCGCAAGGCGTACATCTTTGCTCTAAGTCCGACGAATTCGGTCATTATCGCACCATTGTTCTCGTCTTTCATTAGGCCCGGTACTTTTTTATTGACGAATGGAATACCGTATGCGTTGTCAATCGGATAATCGCTCGTATCGAACTTAGCGATATCGCGTTTCATGATATAATATACGTCGTCGCACTCGATATGATATATAAGACTATCTGTATCTGTATACATAATTTTACATTTTTCACGATATAGCGGTAACATATACTCGTGATGAAATTCGTATAAACACGTCTTGGATATGTCGAGGATGCACATACCCACGTAGATCGGTTTGTCGAATTTTACCTCGAGTTTATGCATTTCTATTGCTACTAGATTTTCTGAAAAGACCCTTCGACTATGAAAATTCGGTTTCGCGATCATTGCCTCCGCGCCGTATCTCCCGTCCCAACGCGTCAAGAGTCGCACGTCGACGTGATTGTGCACATTCTCCATAATTTTACCGAATACCGCATTGTTCATTAATTTAAACAAATTTTTCTCAAAATCATTGTTCGCGCGACTTCTGAAATCTGTATTTAGTTGAATATAATCGCGAAGCCATGGAGAATACGCGAATTGTAATACGCGATGAATCTTTGTTACCCGAAGACCATGACGAGTACATTGCTGCAAGTTTCGATAATGAATAATAACGTTTCTTATTGTATAACGTGGCGAGGAGCTTGTTTTCACGTTTACCGGGCGGTTTATCACGCGTTGGACAAAACGGTAAATCTGCATGCGCGTCGTGAAGATGTTGCGGATACTCTAAGTCTACCTCGAGAATATCGGAGAATCTAACGCGACATCCATAACATTGAAATTAGATACATCGTCGACCCATCGTCGAAAATTGGCAAATGGCAATGGCAGACACATTGCCCATCCGTACAAATTATTAACATCAAAATACATTGAGTATGACGACGATTTCGATGGATCGTACGATTCCATGTACTTGTTGTTGGCTCGCGCGTACCTGTTTGCCGGAACACTGACTCAGACCGCCGCGTATACCGCGTTCAACGAACATGACCATGTCAATGTCAGCAAGTAATTCAAAATTTATACCTGTGTATTTTAATCGCATCCCATGTAAAACCTGGTAATGTATAATAATACGCGGGATCGAGTCCATAACTTGCCTACAACTATCGCGAAAGTTTTTAAATATGTCAGCCAACAACAAGACATCTGTTTTTAGATATAAATCACTATATTCGCCGAGGGTTCGAATAGAGAACCGCTGCCACACGTTGACAGCGTGCGCGTAATTATTCTCGGATACTGTATCGCCTGTCAACGAACTATAAAACGATTCGCGCGGTGGTAAACACGTATCCTCCAATTTTTCGAAGCAATGTACTCGTATGGAAAGATGCCTTTTCGTGTCAATAGATTGAAATTTTCTGCTGATAATTTGGAAAATTCACGTTGCATTATCCGTAGTTTATCTTTACTGAGATACGATGCCAATTTATCTAAACTCGAAGTGAGAAATTTATATGAATCAATAAAATGTAATTTTATGTTATTTTTTTTTCTGTTCATCCTCAGTGCTTTTAACATTTTTCGTGAATGAGATATATTTTTCCTTTGTTATCGGAAGTAGCTCAACACGTCCGTCGTACGCTGTAGCTATTTCCTTGATAATGAAATGCGCGTCGTAGCCGGATAAATTATGGAAAACTACGGGAATGCAATGCGAATCTTTGTAATTTAAATTGCAGTTTGAATGCGCGGAACCTCTGAATCGCCCGGTCAAATGACAATGATCGCGTACTCGCGTGTCGTCTGGCGCGAACGGTTTTTCRCACACGTGACAGTGCGTAGCGCTATTAAATTTTTCYAAATCATCTCGCGTGAATTCCATGGGGACATTAGCAGATAAARTAGATTTTACATTATGCGCTAAAACTCTMAGTTCYTCGGCGAAYMAYGCGACGCAATCTTTATCGCGATGAAACCGATACATGCATAATGAGGCGTCATACGAGCAGTGTACATAATATGCTAGACTAAATACCCGATGGTGCTGGTACTTGGACGTGTCCTCCGTTTCCGTCTTCTCCAAGGTACATTCTAGATCGGCATAAACGATGAACGGCATTCGTTCCTTCCTACAGTGGTTCTTGAAATTCAGCCACTTGTCATCCTCGCTCGGCAACCTGATCGCGCAGTTGTTCATTTGTCCGCAATCCACAGCGTGAGCCTCCAACTTTTCACTCGAGCTGAAGTAGTGTAGRCATCTGCAAAATAGAAATATAATTTATTATTATTCTCATGAAAAGTTATAAAATATTTTATAATTTTTATTTAATGTATACATACCGGTCGCAAAAATATTTTTTGTGCTCCTTTTTGCTCAATTGTGAGCTCACGAGGCGGGTTAGATTTTATATCCACGCGAAATGTCCTACGTCATCGTCATTCTGCACATATAGCAAATTAACATGCTTGTCCATTTTTTCTCGGTGAGTCGAATCGAAAGGATCGAGAATTCTTTCTGCTTCTCGATGCAGTACACGTTGATGGAGATGTCGTTGAGGTTTTCAAACTTTTTTATTTGAGTCAGCGTCATCGGAAACTCAATGTTTTTCAGATTTAATACTGTCGAGTAATGAGAATACGAAGATTCCCGTTCCGGGTTTCTTTCAGCCGGATGCAGAGCGGCCACCACTGACCACGCGAAGCACGCATTGTCCATAGATTGTACGTTGACTACCGCTCTCTTCAGCTTAATTTCCCGTGGTAATTCGATGTAACATCCCGCGTGCAAAAGATTATATTTGTTTACATTAATTGTTAAATTAAGAATACGTGACAACGCCCAGCCACTATCRCGTTCTTGAAATTCTTCTAGCGATGTTAAAGTAGGCTCGACAACGCGCGACTGGTACCACTCTTGCAAATCAGACGAGCGAAAGAGTTCATAATTTTTCGTGGTGATACTTTTATTGGCGCGTTTGTCACCTGCCACAAATTCACCATTAAACATTGTGTTTATTTTTATATTGTCATGCTCCTGCATGACGCTTCGCACATGCTCGAGCACAATTTCTCTCGCACCTTCGAGGAATTGGCGAGGTTCGATGTGCTTAAAATTTATCACGGCACCGGTCAATATATGATTTTTGAACGCGGTATCGATTTCACGCCAAACGAGTCTCTCCGCATCACTGYTGTTTGTACCCGTATAATCACCACCAAAATATATAAAACGTCTCTGCAATTGAATTTTTGCACCCTCGAGTCGCACGATCCTGGCCACCAAGGATTGTCTATTTCCAATTGACAGCCGAGGAAGCTTGGTACGACTGCGTTCTTCGAGCTCTTCTATGCACTCGTCGCATCGTTGCATCCACGCGAAACACTCGCCCAAGGTAGCGACATTATTAGCTTGCTCCAATAAGTCGCGTTCAATTTCCATTACAACTTCCATTATTCACACTTAAAAAAAAGAAAACTCTTAGAAAACTCTTGAAGACTCAGTCGCATAGACGTCCAACGCGCTACTCCGATACTACCCGCTTTCTGGTCCATATATTTCTCTTTCCAATCATTTTCAAAATCAGCCAAAAACGCTATTTTTACGTTAGTGGCCGGTGTCATTAAAAGAAAAGGATATCGCTCGGCGAAGATCTTTATCTTAAGACAGATGTTATGTCGTCGACCGATATTTTGAAAAACTTGGGGACGTTGCGGCATATTCAATACAAAGAACAATAAAAGGGACAATGAAAGGGATAAAGTAATAAAAATTGTGGCGATAAAAAGGATATCGCTCAACGAAGATCTTTATCTTAAAACGAATGTCATGTTGTCGGCTGACATTTTTAAAAACTTGGGGACGTTGTGGCATGTTCCATATAAAGAATAATAAAAGGGACAAAGTAAAAAAATTAGTCTCATTAGTCACACATTCCTGGTGTCACCATGCCCCGGAGATCCCCCTCCCTTGTAACGTCATGCCCCTCGCCCCGGAGAACCCTCCCTGCCCCGCATTCCCCTCGGAGCTCCCGAGTTAGAACCGGCCTTACTATGCTACTTATATAGCCGGATCCATTTTCGATGCTATAATAAACGACTGAGCTTGGTTCACGTCCGTGCTAGATCCACTTTTCAGTGCTGTAGTAAATAACCGAGCTTGATTCGTGTCCGTCCTAGATCCACATTGGAAACCAGCCGTTATAAGTAAAATAAATGTGTGAGCGTGTGCGTGTGCGCGCGCGCGCGCGTGTGTGTATGTGTGAAATATATGCATAACATATTATATATATATATATATAAAATAAAGATTATTATTGAAATATTCTTTGATTATTGAAATTATTTTATGCAAATACGTGAAATGCAGTTTCTCTCTGCTTGCAACATTTCGTCGCCATTTTTAAATTGTAATGACAGATGGTTAGAAAAGGTTATAAAAGTTAAAAATGTTGAAAATGTAAAAAAACATCGAATGTGAGTGTGAAATTGAAATAAACGCATAAATAAAATAAATAAAAACATAATAAATATTAATGAATATATAATAGATAATAAAAATAGGTAATAAAAGAAGAAAGAATCTTTTTAAAAGAAGATTTTTAAAAGAAGATCTTCAAAATCTAATAAGTATATACGTAAGATAATTAATAAAAATATAAAAATTAAAATTAAAAGAAATAAATTATTCAGCAAACACAACATAATAATAACATAAAATTAATTTTATGTTACTGTTACTTTGTTAAGTTATATAATATAAAATATGTTTACTTTAATTGAGTTAATAATTAATTAATTAAATATAATTCAGAAAAGAGAACGCCACAGAGAGAGAAAGAGAGAGAGAGAGAGAGATAAGAATATAATTTTGAAAATATACTTAATACCAATACAACAAAAATAAGAAAAGATTGAAAGATTGAAAAAAGTAAATATAAATATATTTTGACAGAAAATAATAATATTGATAGGTACAATATTGGATATATATTTGCAATACATAAATATAAACTAATGATTATTAAAAGCTAAGAGCCTAGCTGGTTGATTGTAGCTAATAAATTTATTTCGATATGATATTTAATAAACAAGTACATAAATATAATACAGAAATAGAAAAAGCAAAAATTCTGAAGTTAAAATAATGTTATTATTTTTTTAGTCTTTCAAACAAAAAAACATAATGGAACCTAAAAATGACAGACGTAATAAGTTCAATATTTGCAAAATAATTTAGAATTGATTATATTTCCTTTTACAAAATGGAGTTATTCAAAAGGAAATGAAATGTTTTTTGGTTTTCAAAAACATTTTCAAAAAGTAGATAGTGATTATAATGTTAGAAAATGAATTGCTTTTTTGCAAAATGGACAGGTTAACATTTATATAAACAATGACGTTCATTCTTTTTCAAAATTTATTATAATAACAAATATTAAAGAATTAAATGAATTATTAAAAATTGTTGATAAATTGTAAAAATACAATATTTAAGTAAAAGTTTAAGCATTCAGTGGTAATATATGTAATAGATATCTTAATACTTTAATATCTATGAAATATTTAAATTTTTTACAATATTTTTGCATAATAGGAATATATCAGGTATGATATTATATTATAAATTATGTATATATACTCGAATTTATAATTTAAGACAAGGATTGAAATAATAAATATGATAATAAATTGTATCAAAGAATAAAATTATATTTTTTTTTATTTTACGAAATAAACCTTTTTAATATAAAATATATGTTAAGAAATATATTAATTATATTAAATATATTATATTAATAGTTATTTCATATAAGAAATAATTGTTAAATAATAAGTATGTTTTTATTTTTGTTACTCTTTTTTTTCCACAAAAAGTGTAAATTTTATTCCCTCTTCTTCTATTTTCATTGCCTCTAATTTTATGTCCTTTTTTCTATTTGTTCTCATTTGTATTATAGTGTCATTTGCATTTGCTTCATTCATTTGAGATCCTATATCTGTATTATTTAAATGAACTAATTTCAAAGATTTTCTTTGTTCTTTTATTTTCTCTCTTTCAGCA
This sequence comes from Cephalotes varians, assembly GCA_037157785.1. Lineage (NCBI taxonomy): Eukaryota > Metazoa > Arthropoda > Insecta > Hymenoptera > Formicidae > Cephalotes > Cephalotes varians. Next base: position 30,474 of record JANQDE010000326.1, read on the forward strand.
TTGTCATTTCTGTTCGCTTGTTTGACTAAAAAATACATCCGTGTTATTAAATACAAACGGATAATATTTTTCGTGAATTCATAATTATTTCTCAAGTCTTTCACAACAATAAGAGTTATAGGATTTTTTTCTTCGTCAATCAATTCCATTATTTCAAATAATGTATTAACATTAATTTCTCCATCTTTTGTTGCCTCTATTGCTCCTTTTTCTAGACTTGAAAATAAATTAAATAAAGCCACACATGGATTTTTTAAATATCCCTTTATTTTTATTTCAATTAATTTATGTCTTTTTGGTATTACATCATTTGGTTGTAAAACCAATGTTTTTAAACATTCTTCACAAATAACTTTTTTATTATTAATTATATTTTTTGAAAATCTATTTCCTTTTCTTGCCACATATCTAGCAATGTATGTTAAAATATAATAGTACATATATGTGAATCAAGAATTGATGGGGCATATGTTAAAATTTCAATATTTCTTCCTCTATCCAAAATAGTATCTATTTGAATAGTATTTATCCATTGTTCTCCTCTTTCTTTCATATCTTCAATATCTTTAATACTTAAGAGAACATTCATTAAGTCTACAGTAGAAACGTTACAAGCCTTTGGAGGTTTTACAAAAGAATACGTTGATATTAATCTATATGTTTGTATAAATAACTGAAAATCAGGATGATCGTTGGAACCACAATATCGCATCATCCCAAAAAATCTCTGCAAAAATAATTATATATTGCAATTACATTTAAGTTATAAACACATATTAAATATTTTATATACATTTGAAAAAAAAATATACCTCCAAATTGTCTTGATTTAATCTATGTAGATGTCATCAAATACTCATATTTATATTTATGAATTAAAAAAGAACAAATCTCAAGAGTAGATAAATATAAATATCAAAGAGGCTAAATGTCGGTCTTGCAGTATACACTGCGGCGGATCTTGATGCCTAATTATAATTTGTGAATCTTTTTTACATTTCCTGCTCATGCGAACTGCATGCCGTAATTCGTCGGACTTGAAACACAGTCCACAACGCGGGAAACAATCGACTCACATATTAAATTGATAAACAATTTAATAATTTTTGATGCTAACAAGTCCAACGAATTGCGGCAAGCAGTTCGCATGAGCAGGAAATGTAAAAAGATTCACAAATTATAATTAGGCACCAAGATCCGCCGCAGCATACTGCAAGATCGACATTTAGCCTCTTTGATATTTGTATTTAGAATAATTTATTTTTTTGCCATACTGTAAGCGTATCATGAGTTAGTTCTTATGAGATTTATTTGTAACAAATATTTTTATTTTTTTATTGGGGTCTGCAACTAAAGTTAAAATACTTCTTAAAAAATTACCTTCTTAAAAAAAAGTAAAAAACGCGACAAGTTTACGCGTTRGTTGGARGAAATATTGCTGTTCTAMYCCAAATGGYAGTAGCTTTAATKTATTCTAACCCAARTGATAGTAGCTCTAATTTCTTTTAAAAAATATTATCTCATAAAATTGTGTTACTCAACTCAATTCAAATAATATTTATCTAACCCGTGATTATTACTCAACCCAGATAATATGTATATCATTTGTACAAAAGATATGAAATCAATAAGAAGCGCCAAGTTTCATCTCATTATCTCGACAGTTATTAAATTGCACACGCAGTTCAAAGAAAAAACTGTTGTATCAAACCCAAGTGATATTATCTTTAATTAAAAAAAAAWAAAATCTAATCTACTATTTGTATAATATTACTCAGTCCAAATAATATGTATATCATTTGTATAAAAGATTTGAAATCAATAAATGGCGTCAAGTTTCGTCCTATTATCTCGACAGCTAAATATATAATTGTTATTAAAAAATAAAATTCAAGTGGAACGTAAAAAATTTTTATGTAAAAAAACTTGCTAGATCTTGAAATAAAAACGAGAAATTTCGCTTTAATAAAAATAAAACAATAAACAATAAACTTTGTTTTTATTCAATATAACATTTACGTTCAATTTATTATTACATTAATTTGTCTTGTTGTTTACCTTATTAAGTCTAGCAGCGCCAAGTTTTTTTACATAAAAATTTTTTTATTTAAATTAAATCTTTTTATTTTGTATTATTACCTTTTTAATTTTTTGTAATTAAATCTTTTATACATATATACTTGGRTTTGGTACAATAGTTTTCTCTTCATACATATGTACTTAGGTTTGGTACAATAGTTTTCTTTTCAAACTGCGTGTGGAAATTAACTGTCGAAATAACAGAATGAAACTTGACGCCATTTATTTGATATCAAATCTTTTATACAAATGATATAAATATTATTAGGGTTCATTATTATAGTTTAAAACAGAAAGATTCTTTAGTGGAAATACAAAGACACTATCACTTAGGTTCTATTTTCTAATTTGATACATCAGTTTTTTTCRAGYACAATAATTCGTATCACTTAGGTTTTATTTTTTAATTTAATACATTAGTTTTTTCGAGGTGTTTAAATTACGCCTATACTTGACACCCTTTTTTTACCTTTTTTTAAAAAGGTAATTTTGTAATGTATATTTTACAAAAAACAATAAAAAAAAGCATGAAATTCAGACAATTTAACATTCCAAAATTCTCCTTAACAATATATCGAGATTATCATATAATATAAATATATATTGACATTTTTTAAAGAAATTATTTTTAAAATTTTTCCATACTGAGCAAATAAATATGATAATGATTTTATTTTGATATCTGATACAGATTGTAATATTCCCTCAGATAGCATAATAAATTTGAGTAAAATTTATTTCTGATAAAAATTCCATACAACCACATCTTTTGGCTCCTGTGGAATTAAATCGAAGTTGTTCTGAAGAAATTCTTTCTCTGCTTGTAATGGATTCTTCTTCGAAAATAATTGCTTACCCGCGAGCAGTATGTGACATTATTGCCGGCCGATGGATGCAGCTTTTGTAAGTAAAAACCATATAGAAAGAATATAGACTAAAAACGCAGCTTTATGAGACTTCTTAATTGCTATGCTCTACTGAAATAATGATGAAAAGATATTTTGAAAGTAAGTGTCCAAAATTGGGAGATAAAAATAAAAATATTTTGACAGTACAATATTATTTAGTTTTGTTTAAAAATTATTTAAGAATCTATAATATTCCTAGAGATATATATTTGCGTTTGCTAAGATATTATCTAAAAACTATGTCGATTTTATTTCAAATTCTTATAGACTATAAAAGATTTCTTTTTATATCTAAAAAAGAGCTTAAAATTGGTGACATAAAAATCTTTTGGTATACTTAGGAATGTTGTTAGAGTAGAAATGGAAGAAGAATATATTTAACAGTTCGGAGATTCAAAACAAATAATTTTTTAGATTTTCTATGCTATCTGGATCGCTACTCAGATAGCACAAAGAATCTTATTGAAATAATTATTTAGTATATGATAGAAGTAGCATACAGTTTACAACTTCGTACTGCAAGCGAATAAGAAAGTAAAGGTCTACTAGAATTTAATTGTACTGTTCCACATAATATATTTCAGAAATTAAAAAAATTTTTTTTGTTAATAATTTTTTAACGAATAACGAGTAACAACTAAAACCTTCTAAAGATTACTCAGGGAAATGATTTTGATAATATATATCAAGGTCATTGGATCCCTTATACTAAATAATTACTCTTTTCGAATCCATTATGAATAGAAGAATAATATTCCTCTTTCAGAGCAACTTCGATTTAACTTCATAGAAGTTAAAAAGTATACTTCTATGGAATTTTTTTTTAATTATCCGAAAAGAATTTTTTTTTAATTTATAATGATTATTTGTGTTTTGGATATTGAATTGATATTTTGTAATATTATATTCCTATATTAATTATATATATATAATGTACAAATGTATAAATAATCTCGAATAGATGTAGAAACAATTTTTTAATAAAAATATCGTTGCATATTTGGATGATAATCTTTATTTTTTTTTTAAATTCGATTTGTAATAATATTTTTACTACTTGTCATATTGCCATATCTAAACGCCCCAAATATCAGCGCTTTGAATTTTAATCGCTAATAAAAACTATTATAGTCTTGACGGTTTTGTATCAGAATTTTTAATTTAGAGTATTTCAAAGAATCTACTCTTAAAAGAAAATGCAGAAATTTTAGGACACTCTGTATACATTCCTGGAAAAAATTCTCATAATATTTTGTCATATTTTAAGTTTAGACAAATTTCTGAAAAATACTTGAAATTTCTTCAGATTATATAAGTTTTCTTTGAAAATCATAGAATGAAAAATCTTATATACAGGGTGGCCCATTTTAATCTAACCACTCAAATAACTCACTGGGAATGACCCAAATCAAAAAAAGTTTCGGGACAAAAGTTTCCTATTTTTGGGGGAAAATTGAATGGTGACCTTGAAGTTGACCTTGAAGTCGATTTTCAAGGTTGTTTCATTCAAGGTCTACTTCATCTTTTTAAATAGGAACCCCTATTTTTGATCCCAGATTCTGATAGTGCTTGAAATTCTGCGTTCAACCATATGAATTTTAA
>JANQDE010000326.1:36539-53384 GCA_037157785.1 Cephalotes varians
ACATACAAAAATTCTAGAAAAAATGTATGTAAATGTATGTATGTAAATGTAGATTTTGTTAGAATTTCTGAAAAGTGTTTTAGTGTTTATATAAAATTTTGAGAAATTTTCTAAAAGTTATGAAATTCTCAAAATTATATAGAGAAATCTAACAAGAGGAAGCTGTAATAGTGTACACGGATTTCTAATTTTAAATATATTTTAGTACTTATTTCTCAATAATTCATGGACAAGTACACGGTGAAATATTCAAATATTTGCAAGACATTTGCATTGAGAATTTTTGTGTCTTTTATAACGAGTAAGCGAATGAGATTGGCAAATAGCAAATGTATAAGCGCAGTGAATAAGACAGCGAACTGGAACGTTACAGATTAAGCTGTGACTTTTCCATTTTTTTTTTTTTTTTTTTTGAATGAGTGGGGGATAAGTATTAGGTATATAAATTAATTTCTTGCTTTTCTTTCGTCAATTTTGAATCATTTTAAATTAGAATATCTTCTAATTCTTTTATAAGTTTCAAGTGCTGACATCTACGCTTTCAAAACATTGTATAAATTAATGGAGCGGGTAACATAATCTCCAAAACAGATGTATACACGATAACTTCTGATAAGGAGCATATTCGTATTGCATTCTTTTCGCGTTCTAGCTAAAAAAGAACACTGAAGTCACTTAAATAATTTATTGTGCTCTTGATATAGGTGCAGTGACTCATATGACTAAAATTGATATAAAAGATTTCACGAAAGAGATTTTAACTTTAAAGATAAAGAACGTTCCGATCAATCTCAAAAATTTGAAGATGAGGAATTGTAGCATCTACTGGGTCTAAATTCAGCTCAAACAGAAAAGAAACTTGCTGTACAACTCAGAGTTACCCAACGAGCCATTTCCATTTGACTACATAATCTGGAGAAAGATTCAGAAGAAAAATCGATGGACTTTCCCATGAACTAAGATAACAAAAAGCGACACTATGATATCTTTGCTGTAGAATGAAAAAAGATTTTTTGCATCAGATTATTATAGGTGACGAAAAATGGATCTTATATGATAATCTCAAACGCAGAAAATCGTGAGTAGATCTTAGTCAACCGATAACTGTGAAGCTTAACATCCACGCCAAGAAGATATTATTTTGCATCTGGTGGGACATCAAAGGTATAGTATATTATGAACTATCAAATCCAGGAGAGACAGTAATTATGGATCGATATCAGCAATAACTTATTAAATTGAGCGATGAATTGGAGCAAAAAAGACCTTTTATTGGTAAAAGAATTCGAAAATTTTGCAGCAAAACGCTCAACATGTTGCAAAAGGTACTTAAAAAGTTATTTTCGACTTCGGTTGAGAAACTCTCCTGCATGCGGCGCATTCATCAAATAATAGTCCCTTCAAGTCATCATTTGGTTGATATGCACTTCAGAATATTGAAGACATTTGAAAAAATATTAATGATTTTATCGATTCGAAACCGCGAAAGTTTTTAACGCAGTGGAATTCATCAGCTGTCGATAAATGATTTAAGATCATCGAAAATGATAGAGATTATTTTATTGATTAAAATCTTTCTTGTACTTTTATAAAATTTTGTTTTACAAAAAAAGCAAAAGAAATTTATTTGTACACCTAATACTAAAATATAGGATGTCCTATTTTAAACGACCCACCTGAATATCTCGGGAATGAAATAAATACGAATTTTGTTCTTGTAATATATTATATTTGTTTGGTTTTGAGAAGAACATCGTCTTATCAAAACGAGTTTTTTTGTTAATTTAAGGTAAAGGCGCGTCGGATTTTTGAAGGTCATCATCATTTTTTTAACCATAATTTTTTAGCGGAAAGAGCCTTCACAGAACGGTTTAGATTATGTATGCACATACGGGGACGTCAATTTGAACATTACAGATAAATCCAAAAATAAAGACTTTATAGGACCTTGTATAACCTTACATGACTTTGTCACAGATCATCATTTTACGGGCTATCGTAGGTGTTTGAAAAATTATGGTTCTATTTAAAAAAATAATGGTAATCTTCAAAAGTCCAACACGTCTTCACCTACAAAAAACTCGTTTTGATAGAACAATGTCCCCCTCAAAACCAAACAAATTGCCGCAAGAATGAAATTCGTATCTTATTTCATTCTCGAGATATTCAAGTGGGTCGTTTAAAATGGGACACCTTGTATTTAAAGTTAAGAGAAATCCGTGTGTATACTATTGTAGCCTCTCCTTGCAAGAAGAATTTTTACCAGGAATGTATTAATAAATTTATTAATGATTACTATTGATATTGATAAATGATATAATATTAATGATATTATATATGATATTACATGTACATCATATAATGTCATAAAATTAGTACCATAGCCCGACCACTTGATGGGAAGCTATCTCGCGGTCAAGTGATGCTCTTTATTGTGCTTATTTGGGCATACACAATTCCTTGGGCCTTGATGCCACTAATGCACGTCTGGGGTCGGTTTGTACCTGAAGGTTTTTTGACGAGCTGCAGTTTTGATTATTTGACAGATACGTCAGAAACACAATATTTTGTGGCTACGATATTCACCTTTTCCTATTGTGTACCAATGATTCTCATCATATATTATTATAGTCAAATTGTCAGCCATGTTGTTAATCACGAGAAGGCTCTTCGTGAACAAGCAAAGAAGATGAATGTCGAAAGTTTGAGAAGCAATGCCAATACAAACGCTCAAACTATGGAAATACGTATAGCCAAGGTATTTTCCAAATATATACGCATCTCTCTCTTTTTCTTTACACATACGCACACACGCACGCACGCACGTACGTACACTGTACAAATATAATACACAGATAAATTTAAGTATTGCATATATAATGAAATCTCTCTCTCCCCCCTCTCCCTTTCTCTCTCTCTCTCATTAAGAAAATTCTCTGCACATAAAAATACCGTTATCAAAAATCAATGGTTATCAAGATATTTTAAACCAATGCTCGGAATTAAATGTACATTTCAGCCTGATTTCCGAGACGTAATCCACCGTCCTTCCACTACCGCTCGACGGCCGAGCCGATCGCTCACGTAACGCTGTTCTTCAGGAGCGTCGCGATATAAGAAATATACTTGAACCGTATCTTTCGGCAAATTATCATTAAAATATTTTCCTTCCTACATTTCAATAATAGTATTTCAAAGTTAATATAAAAAGGTATATTGTCCACATTGTAATTATCGTATTGTAATTATTATTAATTATATTATTGTAGAGTATAATATGTTAATAATAGAAAATTGAATTTGGAAATTAATAAAAATGAAAATGATGTAGGAAGGAAAATATTTTAATGATAATTTGCCGAAAGGTACGGTTCCAGCATATTTTTTATATCGCGACGTTCCTGAGGCACAGCGTCACGTGATCGGCGGCTCGGCGGCCGTCGAGCTACGAGCGGTAGAAAGGACGATGGGCTGCGCCTCGGAAATCGGGCTGTAATGTACATTTAATTTCGAGCACTGTTTTAAACAATAATAAGTGGAAATAGATTGATAAATGAATAACACAATTAAATAAGCAAGGCCTTTTTAAATAAGACCTTTTTCGATCAAAGGAATTTTGATGTCTAATAATATCTTTTCGTAAATTTTACAATTTCAAATTCATGCAAACTGCCAATTATTTATCAATCTTCAATTTTAAGCTGGAATATAATTCGTACAAAAATATTATTTAATACCAAGAACCGATAAAGATTTTCTTTGCTTATTTAATTCTATACTTTATTCTAATTATATTAAAGAAAAATAAAATATGAAATATATCTTCGAAAATATACACATGTAACTCCGAAAGTTTCCACAAAATTGTATTAAAATATATAATTAATTTCTGAAATTGGCTTTATTGTTTCTCAAACTCTCCATTTTAATGCAGTTTTTTTATTTGATGAAACCAATCGATGAAGTATTTTCTTCATCTTTCTGGAGGCATCTTAGATTTACGGAATGTCATCTTGCGGAAACTTTCAGAGTTATCTATGTATTAGGTCAGAAATTCCGTGTCATTTTTTGCCTCAAATGAGGATTCAAATATATCTGCACATACGAATCGTTATTGAGTGTTGAAATTAAATATTGATGTATGTACTCTTTTATTCGATCATTTTAGTTCAATGATTAGGTAGATCAAGGATCTTCTTTTTCCAGAACGTCTTAGGTTTTCCGCGAAAAACCGCTCAAAGTGAATTTTAATGGCATTCAAATTTGGGAAATTTTTTCCATCAAGAAAATTTTGAAAAGAGCGGAAGAAATGATAATCCGATGGAGCTAGGTCAGGACTATACGGAGAGTGCGGCAAAACATTTCAGGAAAACTTGAGTAGTTTTTCGCGGGTACGCAAAAATGTTAATGGCTAGATGTTGTCGTGATGAAGATCACGCCCCTTCTGTTGGCCAATTCTGGCCGTTTCTGCTGAACGGCTTCCCTCAAACGATCGAGTTGCTTGCGAGTATTTGGTGACATCGATGGTTTGGTTCTCTGGGAGCAACTCATAATAAACCACTCTTTTGATATCTCATGCATCATTTACTCTTCTTCGGGTAAAGCCCAAAGTTTTACAACTATCTTTCAATCCCTAGGATCTCTTTACGTTATTATAGACAATACTTTTTGTTCTCGGTGATCATCTTCTTTAAAAAAGGTGTTCTTTGTTCTTTTCAAGCATGCATCCAAGCGTTGCTGCAGATTCCTGTCGCTCAGTTGCGGCACTCACATCCATTCTGCACATAACCAGCGTCTATGAAGTGCGCCACAACGCTTCCGTGCATACCAAGAATTTTCTGGATTTCTCTAACCGGGTATGAGTTTGCGTCTACTAAAGTTATAATTTTATCGGTGTCCACCATTCGCGAGCAACCTGATCGCTCCGTATCTTTAACACTAAAATTTCCGACACGGAAATCATTTGCGGATCACATGTTCTTTTAGGACATTAAGATCATAAACTTCACAAATCCTACCTTTTTGCGTTAAGTCCTTCAAGAAGTGGTAACGCATTATACAGAGTGTAAGGCACTTCACCTCTCGTGTGCAGATAGAGGACGTTAAACTAAGTAGAAAAATTCTCTACTATTTTGCAATTGACTCAATAGTTAACGAAATATTCATTTTTCAAAATCGCTGAATAAGCATGTCCACCCGACTTACCGCCCAATGCGCTCGACGATGTACGCCCACCCCGCGTCTCGAGTTGTTTATTGCGGCAATGACAAATTATAATTAATGAAGAAATTACGTGTAAACCAAAAAACAAATTACGGACAATACCAACGAAGAAAGAACAACTTGGTTCGTGATACCATTCATAAAAAAAGTCACAGAAAAATTCATGAATATATCGGGTGGACTAAAATCAAAATTAGCCTTTTTTGGCCTTAATAAATTGGGAAGGATAATTAAAGCACAAAAAATACTCTGCCGACAGAATGTAACAAAAACGTTGTTTATAAATTATCTTGCAAAGACTGTGATGCCACATATGTTGGACAGACAAAGAGGAAACTTAACACTAGAGTAACAGAGCACAAAAATGACATTAATAAAAAAACTGGGAAACATTCGGTGATAACGGAACACAGATTAAATAAAAATCATGAATTTGATTGGGACAACCCAGAAATTTTAGACAAAGAAAGATTTTATTACAAAAGACTGATATCTGAGATGATCAATATCAAATCACAAAGAAATGCCCTAAATTTGCAATCCGATACTGAATTTTTACAACAGCCATACATAGAAATTTTAAACAAAATTTAATTACAATATATAACAAATCACAGTTTTTGCAAGATATGTAATATAAAATTGCCGCGCTGCGCGTTTCGTGCGCGCATTGCGCGCGCTGCGCATCCCGTGCGCACATTGCGCGCGCTGCGCTGCGCGTTCCGCCGTTTGACATCTGGATGTGTTTGGATACTTGACATTGTTAACAGAACCGATTTGAACGTTGAACGTGCACACTGAGGATGGCTTAAAGGTAAGCCGAAACGTTTGTAATTATATTGAATAAATCTTATTAGTTACTGCGCACCGTCAACAGCGTGTTATAGCTCTCATTAGCCCTTCCACGATTTTATAATTTTTTATAATTAATGCATCTTATTACTCTAAACATAAAAAGTATTATAATAGTTATCAAGAAATGGTTACCAAGTTACCAAAAAATTATTCTATGAGATAGTTCATATTTTATCAAATAAAAGAAAATGCCTATACAACCGTTATTTACAGATTTTAGAAGATGCTATTAGCATTATTTAATAAACTGACGATCAAAATTTAATTTGTTAAATTATTATTTCAATTTAGAATTACATTGTAAGTCCAAATAACGGCGCACAGTTTAAAAATGAACTGAAAATCTGTATTTAAACTATATACAAAAATATGATTGGGCACTGAGGTGCCATGACGGTATAGGCACTTTCATTTTATTGACTTATTCGTAACGGTCTAGATTTAGTTATTACTTATTATTATTTAAATTATATATTAAATATATTAAAATAAAATTTTATTATAAAGTATCAATTTTTTATGAAAAATATGTTCATATAAGTTGTTTCAGAAATAGGTGGACAAACTTTAAGAGCATATTCTACTCACTGTAAGAATGAAAAAAATTTAAAACGTGGGTTCAAAAACGCTTCTTTTCCAAATTATAAATACTTTTGTTTACAACAGATAATGTGTTTCGCATCGATGTCTCATGGATTGAAACATCTATTCACTTTTCTTTAGAAGTAAACAAGAAGTTTATTGATAGACAATTCAACAATATTCAAAGTTAGCACTGTACACATATATATATGAATGATTAAAAACAATTTCTGGTTTCTTTTAGTTTAGTTTGTTGGTCGCTAGGTTGATGCGTGTCGTCACGTTGTTATTCTTATTATTATTTTTGATTGTAACATCTGTAGTAAATTGTTGAATTTTTTTACAATAAACGAGTATAAGCTGGATTACGAAAATATATTTTATGAAGAATATATTTTACGAGAATACATATTATTATAATCTATATATCAGATTATGGGCATAAATACGTCTCGTTATCGGTAGAATTAAGTATAAATGAGTATGAAATTTAACAAGACGTGCAAAGAGTGAGAAAGCATCATGTCGACATCATTGCTGCAATTGCAAAATGTAAAAGTTTTTGATAGAATGGAATATTCAAATTGGGAGTATCGAGTCAAACTGTTCTTGAAACAAAGAGAATGTTTATATACGTATTAGTATAGGAACTCCCGTCTAGTATAGGCAATGAAATTGACGACTTTTAACAAAACTGACATAAAAGCACGTAATATAATAGTACAATGTTTGACTGATAATGTACTAGAGATGATGAAACATAAGCCTTCAGCTAAAGAAGTATTAAAAATGTTAAAAAATACATATCAGAAGACAGGAATAGCGACACAGTACAATTGCAAAGAAAACTCAAAGTTCTTGAATATACAAGAAAGACCCAGCTGAATGAATTTTTAGAATTTGAAAAAATAAAGAAGATAAAGTTGTTACGTCCAGACCCCAGAGTTTTAATTTCTTTATTTTGGGAAAGAAGGAATTTAGGATAGAAAGGGTATGGAAGGACGTTTCAGATATCTCTTTTGCAGGTCAACGCGCTGAGCCGCAAGACGTGAACCGCGAGTCGAACACACTTGTCTCAAGTCCCAGATGTGGGTCAGCGTACCATATGGTCGCTATGACACCGTCTGGAATAGTGCGTTCCTCGGTCCTTTAAATTTTAGGTCAAGGAACTGAATCCATATGACCAGGGAACGGACCACGTGCGATCTTTCGAGGGAAATAGGATGGTACAAGAGTATTTAAATTAAATAGAGCAGTTTAGAAGAAAACATTTAATATAGTAATTCAGACATTAAATATGATAATGATAGTGTAAAAATAATCACTTATAATCGTTGTGAGCTAGTTAATATTAATTATATTATATTATATTATATTATAATCTTTTATAACTRAAAGTGTAGAGTATAAGTGTAGCTTTTTACAGTTGTTGTGTTTGTGTATGGATAATATATATAAATGTATGATTAGAGGCGAGGGAATACGGACAGGAAGTGGAGTTAATCTATTTCATGTATAATGGCTGTTGAAGGTGGGAAAAGATTATAAAAAAAACGGACGGGTACTTCATAAGGAAAAGGGGAAAGAGGAAGGAAAACGGGAATGATAGCGTAGGGATTCTGACCCGCGATAACCGATCTGATCTCAGAGAGATCAAAATAAATGAAATTTATAATAATAATTAATAAAATTATAGTTATAATTATTATTATTAGTCAATATATTGGTATTATTTGAGGAATAATAGAATACTTAAAAGTAAAATAATTTTAAAATGACATTTTAATGTTATGAATTAACTAATTCTATTAAAAAGGGCCTATTAAAAGGAAGTATCACAGTATGCATTTTTGGGACAAAAAACAAGAAAACCGTTTAATCGACACAACAATTTATAAAAAATATTATTTATCTCGCCCGTTTTCTTATTTGTCGGCGATTTCTCTGTTATTAGTGATTACAGGAAACACGAACGTATATATTTAGAAATTGATAGAGTTTCTATTGTCCTTCAGAATTAGATATTACTGCTACCAATAAAAGTATAGATAGTGAAAATTTTTGTTTCTTTGCACTTATTGACAAGATTCACCGGATTCGCCGACCCACATTAATGTTTCGCTTTCGCTTGAAGGATGTTTTGTTACACATTTAGACGATATTTATTTATTTTTTTGAGCATTTAAAGTCTCTGTTAGTACGTGTTGGCATCAATTTTTATTATTGTGAATGAGACCGACAAAATATTGTATTCTATCTATTTTCTCTTGTCTGAGTTTTATCTAGAAGGTTTCTCTCGTTTGCAGTTATATATGTCATATTTACATGACTAAACAACACACACGCACACGCACACGCACATACATATAAAAGGGAAAATTCTCGAGTTTGTCCATTAGTCAATAGGTGACCGTTAACGCTCGGGTTTTCGCTTCTTATCCTAAAAGATTATTCTATCAATCGTCTTGAAATGAGGAAATTGTGGAGTCCACAAGATGTAATATAATAATTATAGACAGTTTTTAGAAACATAAACATACTCCCTATATTATTAGACAACATTTCACTATACAAATATGCAATCACTATAATCACTACAAATATTCAATCAAATATGGTTCATGTATGATGGAGTTTCAGCATATTTTAATCGCATTGCTCGAGAGTTTCGCTCGAGAATAATAATTACAACAATGGATGGATTGGCAGAGAAGGATCTATCGCTTGGTCTGCACATTTACTTTTGAGATTTGAACCCCTTGAATTTTTATTTATAAGAATCTTAAGATTCGCGTTTATGATATACTTATTGTTATTGTACTCTGAAATCATATTATTGCTTCGTGTTACAAAAATATGAAATATTTCGAATGTCTTCGAAAATGAGACGCGAAAGAAAATCATTTTTAGCAATTTCTTTAATGAAATATTTTTATCAAAGTCTGTAAATAAAAAGTGTTCATAATTCGGAAAGAAAGCGTTTCTGAATCCATGTTTATAAAACTTGTTTTCACTCTTACAATGAGTAGAATATATTCTTATAGTTTGTCCACCTTGTATACAAAATAAGAAAATTGAGTTACATAAGAAAATTATATAATTTTATTTTAAAAAATATCGACGATATCTCACAAAAAAATGCATAATATAAAGGCATTTGTTAAATGCATATTTTTTTCTTAAATTTCTGTTTAAGTTTTGTTCAAAATTGTTTCGATAAATTTACAGGTAATAGAAATTATAAAGAATATAATAATCATAAAATCAAATGTTTTGTACAGAGTAAGCAAAACTTTGCTAAATTCAAACAGAATATTATTACAACAAATTGGCACTAATTGTATTTGCATTAAGCTCGGTTTTTCTGCCAGTAGAATCTGTCGATATCATTTGATAATAGTAAAAATCGAGCACAATCTGTCATTTTGTAATGATTTAGATCAATTTGTCTAATAAAGAAACTTTTTACCGTCAACACTGGTACATCATAATTAATGTAATATCGATATACCGATTTATCCTGCATAGTGATCTTCCAGATAGAACAAATAATTGCTATGAATTCGAAAAAATTTCTTTTCGATAATTAAAAAAAAAATTCCATGTAAGTATATCTTTTGATTTCTATTAAATCGAAATTGTTCTAAAAGAAACCCTTTTTCTGTTCGTAATGAATTTGAAAAGAATTGCTTATTTGCGAGCAGTACACCAAAAGCAGTCGATGGGCGCGGCTTTTGTAAGTAAAAAGCTATATAGAGAAGGGATGCACAGGAAGAGATGCATTATGAAATTTCTCAATTGTATGCTCTAATGAAATGATGATGAAAGGATATTTCGAAGATAAATTCTCAAAATTAGGCTCCAAGATAAAAACAAAAGTATTTTGATAATACAATTTTGTTTAATTTTGTATAAAAATTAATTTAGAGATATAATATAATATAATATTCAAAAGATAACTGGAAAAGTTTGAAAAAATTGTATCTTAAATGTATACAATAATATAATTAGGCTCCCAAGATCTAGCTTTGACCGTATAGGCAAAATTCTCATTTGATTCGATAATATAATATTTCTGAGAGATATATTTGTGTTTGTTGGGATAATAAAAGCTATTTCGATTTTATTGTGAATTCTTATACACTACAAAAAAATTGCTTTGTTTGTGTATAAAAAGTTGTTTTTAACAGAATTATCAATAATTTTATGCAATATAGAATTATCCAAGACCAAGTAGATATGATTTGCCGGGTCCTATCCTTCTATGTCTATAGCTGTAGAAGAAATTAAGAATTAACAATATTAATAAGTGTAAGTTATTTATTAATGTGAGCTCTTGAGATATTAACAATAAACAATTAATCTTAGAAGGACATAAGAGCAATGCCGCAGTTAACAGAGCGTAATCAATTAATGTAATTTGTTATCTATATTTACAGACGTTTCGGCTTTCCTTTAAGCCATCCTCATTTAAATTTATCTGTGACTTTTGGAATATATGGTATAAAAAATCAGCTATTAATCCTTTCTTCCTTCCTTAGGAATGTTAGTAACTTGTTTTTTAGTTCTTTTGTTAAAAAGTGATTTTAATCTTGTCTATATTGTGTTAAATATAAATTGTAGAGGATAATTATTATTTATGAACGTCTCTGTTTATCCTGTGTTCCATTATTACAGAACATAGGATAAACAATCATGTAGTACCGCCGGAGCGGCCACGGGGTTGGGATTGGTGGGCCGAAGAATAACCGTTTCTTAATAATCTTTTGAACAATATTTTATTCAAATAAAGCACTCATTCAATAGTTTACACTCGCGTAACTTATTTTATATAACCGCACCTCTCGGAACGTCGGGAATCCACGCGCAGTCCCGTCGCGCGCCTCTTTATAGTGCGTTTCGGCACCTTGTTACCAGGTCGGTTTTGTCGATCAGCACCGACCTGGTCAGCAAAGTCGCAGTCGCTTCCGGAGAAGAGGTGACTGCGACCTTCGAGCGGGTGTCATCTTATCGCAGTGACTCGTACCTTCGAGCGATCGCGATAAGCAAAAATTTGATCGCGTTTCCGGGCCGACTCATTCGTCATGAAAAATACTCATGACATCCTTCCCCCCTTAATGAAAGAAAACGAGGGGTCGAGTTTTCTTATTCTATTTTCACATGTTATTTTTCCCGATATTTGTATTATAATCGTGTGCTTAACTTCTACGTAGGCGTCGCCCGGTTATTGCATTTCCATTTTTTCGTAACGCATATTATTAATCCTATAACTATTAAGATTATCGTTATTATGGTTGCRCTCCCYATRGGATAYACAAAGTATTTATTTTGAAGTMTATTTTYTTYRTTTTGTTCTARYTCTTTGTTTATTTGATTCAAACTGTCACTAAGTTCRAYTAGTTTTATTGGATTGTCTATTACTTGTTTTAGACTAAGCCTTTTTGATGGCTTTAGATTATTTTCGTTTTTTGATTCTTTTATTAAGGAAATATTAAGTGTAGGGAGGTGAGCCATAATAACTTTTGGATGTAATTGGCTAGTCGTCTTAAGTGTTAATTCGGGTGTCGTTAGTTTACAATTTGGTTCTAACGTAATCTTACCCGTATTTTTTATTATAAATTTATTTTCTTTTTGATTGATTGTTATCTCTTGTTCTCTGGGTGTAGAATACAACCAGGAGTGTTGTTCTGACAGAGTTATCCAGAACGTGGTGTTAGTAATTATGTGTCTTTTTTCGCAATTTTGAGTTTGACTCGATGTTTTTACGTATATTTGTATCTCGCACGATACATCTTCTTGATATGTCGGCCAGTTATGGTCGCATGCACGTATGCACGTATATCGTATAGAGTCCTGGGTGCATTCTTTTAGATCATGTTCATTTAACAAGAGATAATGACGATTTTCCTTATCTATCGCTATGAGGTTATATGTAGTTTTTATTAGTGTAAATACATTCGCACTGTCGTGTATAGGTACAGGCGTTTTAATTTTAATTATGTCGTACACAGGATATGCTACAATAGGAAATTTTAATATTATATATATGCTAGGATAATTGTAATGCGCGCCCGTAACAATCTATTTTTGTATTATTCGCCAATATGTTGTCTGAACTCTAAAGGGGAAATGTAATCCGCTTGTTAGTAARGTGGTCGCTTCTTTTAGTTCAGTTATTATGGTTTCTATAAGTAATAAATATGTTAATATAGCGCCGTTTTTCGTGTGGATCATAAAATCTATAATGTCGTTAACGTCGTTTGTCAAGTCAGTCAGTATTGTGTTTAGTATCAATAAACGCTCGTCGACATCTTCTCGACGTATTGTTTTTGATAACTGTTCTTGCATTCTGTTCGTGACGTTTAACAGTAGGTTTTCGTTATAGACTAATGTTTTTTCTAGGTCTTCTATGTTTCCTATTGTGGCATTTAAAATTTTTATTTGATTCTGAGTAACATGTTGAAGAGTTATCTGTTTTGTAATAGTCTTAGTTGTTCGTCTATCAATGTTGCGTCCTCAGCATCCATGGTACCGAATAGTGTCTTACTTATGGATCCTATTACATTTATTAAGCCTCGTTTTAGCTTAGGTGTCTGATATAAGGTGTTTAAGCGTTCAATTAATAATTTTAGTTTCGCGATATCTTTTCCGGCTATCTGCATTACGTTTTGACAGACCGGTTGTATGTCTTCGCGGGTGTTTTTACACAAGTTTTGTGTTCGTTCGTGATAATCTTCTAGTTGTAGAAACCTACCATCTATTGCTCGAACATTTATTTCTATCACTAGTTTCCACGTCGCTTCTACCTGTTGAAGCTGACCGGTGTTCTCGAAGTATATTCCCGGCTCGTCGCGAAATGTTGTTATCATTAATAGAGTTGCTTCTTCCCGTTTCGCATCCGTCAGGTAGATGCACAGGAGAAATCTCCTGCAAGAGATATATTATATTATCACCTTATATCGTCTCACCTTTCTTTCTATCTATCTTTCCACGCAGCCTCCTGTCGCGTTAGGCTGGGTGCAAATTTCTTTAGTTTGCTGCAAGTGTTCTTAGTGCAAACATGATTTGTGTGGTGTGCCATCTAAGATATTGGACGTCTGAGTGCCCCGCTTATTCCCGGGGATCGAATTTGGTTGCAACGTCTCTCGAGGAGAAATCCCAATTGGTAGAAGATAACTTGAATGCGGTCCTGATGGACGTAGAGCAGCGGGGCCTTTTAATCATTACCATCTTCCGCGATGGTGGTGAAAGGGTGGTACACTTACTCCCTCCTCGCAGGTGAAGTAATCGTAAGTGATTTTATATACAGTTTTTATTTATTTTATTTTTTTATAATTCATCTATTACTACCTATTGCTATTTGCTATGCTTGCTTCCCTGCCTCTAATATTCGACGAACGGTTTTAATCGATTCGCATGTACGCATGCAGTTTTCCTCTTAATCTGAATTTTATAATTTACATCGAATATTTTTTCTACGACACGGTAGGGTCCTGTCCATTGCGCGTCTAATTTTTTAGAACGTCCACGTCGTAACGTTTCGTCCTGTAAAAGAACTTTGTCGCCTATCTTGAAAGTTTTCGAGTTGACATCCTTGTCAGCGTACATTTTAGCTTTTATTTTGGCTTCTTTCGAGTGAGCTTTTGCTAGTTGTTGCGTGGCTCTCAGTTTTTGTTTTAATTCCTCCGCGTAGTACGAATAAGTAGGCCTCGGTGGTAGTGACAGGGCCGTAGGTAGTGTAGCTTGATGCCCGTAGATCAATTCAAATGGAGTGTAGGCTGTTGCCGTGTGCGTAGTATTGTTACGTTCGCGACGCGTTTGAACGTACTCGCGTTCGCGTGACACACCCACGAGTACACTCCCGCATTCGCGACACGCACTCTCACTCTCGACACAAACGTACGTGAGGAAATTATAAGATCACAAGACTTAATGAAAGAACGGAGAACTTTATTTCTCAACCATCAATTCAAAAATTCAAACTCTGAATCTGCTTATTCTCGAATCAAAAGAACATCGTTTTTCCTCGAACTTCATTGCTAACTGCGCGCTCAAATCAGATTTCTCGCGCTGAAAGCGCGGCGTAACAGTATTATATGTGAACATTGCATACGGGATCCATTCATCCCAATCTGTTTGTGCGTCATTTATGTAAATACTCAGCCAAAGTTCTGTGAGACCTCTCCAATGCTCCATTGCTTTGGGGGTGGTTTACGCGATTGTTTAGACCTTGGTGATTTTAAGTAATTTACATATGTTTTTAAATACTTCACTTAAAAAATTGGTTCCTTGATCGGTCAGAACTGCTTCTGGAATTCCGTGTTCACAAATAATTTTTGTTACAAATTCTTTAGCCACCGTTGTTGCCTCTTGATTAGGTATCGGTATGGCTTTACTAAATTTTGTAAGGTCATCCTGGAAGGTCAGTAGGTACTTATTTCCAGATGTCGTAATACTAAGCGGTCCGACAATGTCTAATGCGCACTTTTCGAATGGTTTACTCGAAGTTTCTGTTATTACTAAGGACATTTTAATTTTTCTGCTTAGTTTGTTCTTTTGACAATATTCGCATTTCGCTATATACTCTTCTACGTCTTTCGTTATACCGGTCCAATTATGTATTAATCGTATGCGGTTTAACGTTCGCGCTACTCCTTGGTGTCCTCCGAGGGGAGCGTCGTGATATTCGCGCAATATCTGTCGTTTTTCCTCTTCACTATTTGCGTTCCTTTTCTTCTTCGATGATGTGTAACATCTTCGAGTCGTTGGTGATCGGATTTCTACTTAGGGCGTCAGCGTTCGTGTTACCATTTCCGGCGCGGTGAATTATCTCGTAGTCGTACTCTTCTAACTTGAGTCGTCACCTTATCAATCTCGATCCGGGATCGTTTACACTAAAGAGCCATATTAACGGCTTGTGATCCGTAACTGTTAGAAATTTTGTCCCATAAACATAGGGTCGGAAATGTTTAACCGCCCATACTATGGCAAATAACTCTTTTTCGGTTGTATTATAGTTTTGCTCCGCCTTATTTAATACTCTGCTTGCGTAAGCGATAGGCCGGTCTTGGCCTACAGGCCCTTGTGATAGTACCGCTCCGCTGGCGTAATCTGACGCGTCTGTCGCGATAATAAATTGTCGCGTGAAATCGGGATAATGCAGTACCGGTGCGATGGTCAGTTTTTCTTTTAGAATATCGAATGCTTTTTGTTGTTCTGTAGTCCACTCAAATTTTGTATTTTTCTTTGTTAATATTGTCAACGGTTTGGCGATCTTAGAGAAATCTTTTATAAATTTTCGATAGTATCCAGCCAATCTTATGAAGGACTGGATATCCCTCACTTTTTTTGGAGTCGGATTTTTTACTGCACTCAGTTTCGCTGGATTGGACAATATCCCATTTTCCGATATTATGTACCCTAAATATGTAACTTCCTTACGTAGAAATTCGCATTTGTCTATTTGTAATTTTAAATTATGCTCGCGTAATCGCTGTAATACTTCTATTAACCGTTTATCATGTTCTTAGAGGCTCGCTCCATATATACCACGATGTCATCTAAGTAGACATTGGATACCTTGTAAGCCGGCGAGCACGGAGTTCATCAACTGCTGGAAAGTTGCCGGCGCGTTCTTCAGGCCGAATGGCATTCGATTGAATTCGTAATGCCCATCCGGCGTGGAGAATGCTGTTTTGCTTTTGTCTTTCTCTCTCATCGCTATCTGGTGATAATCAGATGCGAGATTTAAAGTCGAAAAATATTTCGCATTTCTCAACTGATCTAAAATGTCGGTAATGTTTGGTAACGGAAAGGAATCTCCGATAGTCGTTCAATCTTCTGAAATCCACCACTATTCGTAGTTTTTGTTTTCCTGAAGCGTCGCTCTTCTTGAGTACCACCAATATCGGTGCGTTCCACTGATTTGTGCTTGGACGAATGATTTTTTCGCTTAACATTTTCTCGATTTGTCGACTTACCTCCTTCCCAGATAGCCAAATATCTTTGAAGTTGCTGTCATATTGCCAACAATCGTTGAAGYARTCAATTTTGAAAAACTAGGAACAAGGTGAGACAACATTATGTTTGTTATGTTGAACTCACATAAATTTTAATTCCAAAGACGGCAAATTGAGGGCAACATGTCATCACCGACCCAGATAGCCAAATGTCTTTGAAGTTGCT
>JANQDE010000327.1:68696-88786 GCA_037157785.1 Cephalotes varians
CGCTCGCACGGATTGCTTGAGATTCGGGTTCGAATCCCAGCTGAGGTGTTATTTTTCGCAATAATTTCTTTATAGATTTTCAGGGAAGGGGGGATACGATAGATGCTTGTTAGCATCAAAACTATTAGATTGTTTATCAATTTAATRTGTGAGTCGATTGTTTCCGATGTTGTGCACTGTGTTTCAAGTCCGACGAATTGTCGGCGCGCAGTTCGCATGAGCAGGTAATGTAAAAAGATTCACAAATTATAATTAGTCATCAAGATCCGCTGCAGTGTATACTGCAAGACCGACATTTAGCCTTCTATGATATTTGTATTTTTATATTGTCATGCTCTTGCATGACGCTTCGCAAACGCTCGATCACAATTTCACTCACATCTTCGAAGAATTGGCGTTGTTCGATGTGCTTGAAATTTATCATGGCACCGGTCTTTATACGATTTTCAAACGCGGTATCGATTTCTCGCCAAACGAATATCTCCGCGTCATTGCTGTTTGTACCCCTATAATCACCGCCAAAATGTATAAAACGTCTCTGCAATTAAATTTTTGCACCCTCGAGTAGCGCGATCCTGGCCACCAAAGATTGTCTATTTCCAATCGACAGTCGAAGAAGCTTGGCACAACTGCGTTCTTCGAACCGTTCTATGCACTCGTCGCATTGTTGCATCCATGCGAAACACTTTCCTAAAGTAGCGACATTATTATTAGCTTGCTCCAACAAGTCGCGTTTAATTTCCGCAACTTCCATTATTCACACTTAAAGACTTAGAAACTCTTAGAGACTCCGCATAGACGTCCAACGCACTACTGCGATATTACCCGCTTTCTGATCATATATTTCATCTCTTTCCAACCATCATTTTCAAAATTAGCCAGAAACGTTATTGTTTATTTTCACGTTAGTGGTTCGGTACCGATAAAAAAAAGGATATCGCTTGACGAAAATATACAAATACCAAATATAAAAGGACAAAGTAGAAAAAATTGTGCCGATAAAAAAATGGATATCGCTCGGCGAAGATATACAAATACCTAATAAAGAGAAACTTGGGGATACCAAGACGTGCCTCTTCCATCCTTTGCGATATATTCAATATAAAGGGATATAGTAAAAAAAATTATTTATTACCAAAACTAATCACACATTCCTAAGACCTGACAAGGCCTCTCCGCTTATGACGCCATGCCCCGGAGACTCCCCTCCCTCGTGACGTCATGTCTCTCACTCCGGAGAAGCCTCCCTGCCCCGCGTTCTCCTCCGAGCTCCTAAGTTAGAACCTGCCTAGCTACGCTACTGTGCGGAAAGAAAGAGATAACAGATTAGGCATCTAGAACCGTTCACTGAGAGCTCAATAAGCTCTTGCATTTGATTGGCCTATATTTTGCGACGTGACGCCTTTGGCGGCATCGTCACAAGGGCATTGACCCGACCGAGGGAGGGAATGCTCGGGGAGGTTCTGCCAGATTGGGGAGCGATTTCACCCGCTATTATTTTATTACTTAATTATCGTGTTCTTTTTTTTGATTATCGTGTCGTTTTGCGAGTCCGGCGGAGGCGGAATGGTTGGCCGTTTTATTTTGTATTATTTTGTATACGCGAGGAACCGGAGCACTGCTAAGGAGAGGAGCATCAGGAGAAGGAGAGAGTGGCGTGCCCGAGGAAGTGCCGCCACAGACCCCGAGTCAAAGTCGCCCCGTCAGCAACGGATAAGGAGGACCCGACAGTCTGGAATTAAAAGCTATGCAGTTCCATAAGGAAGGAGTAAGAAGGAAGACCCCGCCGCGAGGCCGAGCGGAAGGAAGATCCCCAGGTCGGAGTAGGGCCTCGAGGAGGATGTCGTCTCGGCCTGGCCAGCCGGGCGGATCCTGTCTCTGACAAAATTCAATTTCCCCAACAAGATCTACGGGCCGCGCAAAAATTTGCGCATCCCTCTACCAAGGATCTAAGGATCGAGGGCGCTCCAAGCGTACAGTATTGAGGGGATGCGCCAAAAATCAGCGCAAAACTCGAGGGGCCTGGGCGAGCGCCGACGGCAGTCACTGTTCGGCGAGCAACTATCTGGAGCGGACCACACCGAGCGTGCCCGGCGATCCAGAACAGCGAAAACAGTGTAAGCCACCATTCCATAGTGCGGTAAGCTCCGAGTAGGGCTAAAGCCTCTTCCGCGTCGCGCTTTGAGCTCGCGAGTGATTCGGGGCGAGCGGAGCTAAGTCGGAGCTCCTTAGAGAATTACCGTCACGAGGCTGGCCTGCCCCGGATAGCGCGGGTGAACCAGCTCCCTCCGGAGAAGTCGCGGACCGACAGTCGTATTGCGTTTGTAGTGGCGTTTTCTTATCGTGTCGAGTATCGGATTTTGTAAACTGTTGTATACCGGATTTTGTAAATTGTCGTGCGTCGAATGTTGCAAATCGTCGAGTATTAGTGATAATAATTGTTGCGTATTGAAGATTGGGGTAATTATGCAGTTTAGCCACTTTTCCCAATTTTCGCTATTTTTTTCCGGTTTTTTTAAAAAACGCTTTATTTTGTCAGTCTAATGAAGAATCAATTGGGGGAGCTTGATAAAATTATGTACTTCCCCACTTTTTAAAAAAAAAACATGATAATCGAAAAATCTTCATAATTATGTTCAAAAGGTCTCTCAATGTCGATGATTTTTTAATATGTTATAAAAGACAAGATTTTGAACAACTTTTTCCTTTACATGTAACTACTGTTTGAGCTTAGTTTCCAAGAAATACACCAAAAACTTTTACTGATTGTACACTGAATCTTTTCTATTTGTGTTCCGTGGCAATGTATAGAAAAGCGTATACATCGGCTCTTCGCTTGTTTACTGTTTTTCTTTCGCGCCGATTACGAAGCTCAAATGTAACGCGATATGTTATTCGTTCATTTTCATGCAAACCATGGATTGCCACGGATGTAAATKGTYGAATTTCGCCTTTTGTACGATGTGCGAAAATAAAGAAGAATTATTACAATTTCTTCAAAATCATAATGTGATTAAGAAAATAGTGAATTGTGATGTGTGTGGAACACCGGCAACGTTCGACAATAACAGAGATATTTGGCGATGTCAGAAGACAAACAAAAAAAGAATAGGCAAAAAAGTTAAAAYCATAAAGTGTAACTTTCATGTTTCGCTTTTGCGAAATACTGGTTTGAAAATTCTCACTTGCCTTTAAAAACAATGTGCCAATTTATTTGTAACTATATGTATTTGGATCCACCTCGTCAAGTCAAATTGGAACACGAATTCAACTTATCTGCTCACAGTGGTTGATTGATCGAATTTCATCAAAGAAGCTATACTTCTGTGGTGCATTAACTGTAATACTAGGAAAATTGGTGGACCTGATAAAATAGTTGAAATCGACGAGGCAAAATTCGGAAAACGGAAATATCATCGAGGTCGGTGTATTGAAGGGAATTGGTTGTTTGGAGGCTTTGAAAGGGAAACAAAAGATATATTTATAGTCGTTGTTCCAGACAGAAGTTCTGAAACACTACTAAGTGTAATTAAAGATAAGATTTTAGAAGGAACYACGATTATATCYGACTGTTGGAAATCTTATAATYGTSTCTCGGAACATAATTTCCAGCATCTTACAGTGAATCATACGTACAACTTTGTAGATCTAGAAACTAATGCTCATACTCAGAATATCGAACATGGAGAGACACTAGGTCGAATATTCCACGTTATGGAAGATCTACGGAGCATACGGATAGCTATATTGCTGAATTTTTATTTAAACGGAAATTTTCAAATCACGTTGACAGAATTCATGCTATTTTCGTAGCCATACAAAATATGAAATCTCAAAATATTACGAAATCCACTGTGGAGTAGAAGCGTYCTAGAGTAATTGTGTAAGTAATTGTGTTTATGAAGTAATTGTAAAATCATTCCTTGATTCGAATAATTTTCACATCACAAAAAGTTTCATAAATGAATTCTTATTTTTCGATTCCACGTACATTTCGTTCGTGTTTCAAGCGTGTAGGCAGGGGGGTTGCGCCCCCTCTGCTCCCCCCTCGAGAATCAGGTACCCACTTTTCACATGAAGCGAATGTAATCGGAAGTCGTTATTTTTTCTCGAGGGAGGAGCAGAGGGAGGGGCGAAGCCACTACCCTTGCGAAGGGGGGGCACAGCCCCCCCCCCTGTCTACATGCTTGAAACACGAACAAAGTATACATGATGTCGAAAAACACGATATCAACATAATTATGAAGATTTTTCGATTATCATATTTTTTTTTTTAAAGTGGGGAAGTACATAATTTTGTCAAGCTCCCCCGATTGATTCTTCATTAGACTGACAAAATAAAGCGTTTTTAAAAAAAACCGGAAAAAATAGCGAAAATTGGAAAAAGTGTTAAACTGCATAATTACCAAGATCGGAACCGCGTGTTAAGTACTGTGATTGGGGCGTGCATTGTGTCGGGTTGGGACTATGTGTTCTGTTCGCGAGCTGCAGCGCTTACCGTGTCGTTTGTGGTGCGAATCCGTAGCTCGCGGGCAGCCGTCCCTTGACGGCATCTCTAGTCGTGTCCCTCCCGATACTCTAGTTCGTTCCAGGAACAGTATTGCGGACGAGATTTGGTATTAATTACATTATCCGCGAGTCAGCGGCAAATTTGGCGTCTAGCGTGCGGAATTGTAGCGAAAAGTTAAAAGCACGATCTCGTATTCGCGGAAAACACCGCGCTGAGTCTATCAATTATCTATCGGAAGTCAATTATTCGACTCTCTTTACAACCTGTTATTTCTTTCTTTATACTTTGTATTATTTTCCTTTCTTTCTTTGTTAAATATACTTTTATCTTATATTTCTTTTACTAAATTCTATACTGTGCTTATTGCTTGACCTTTTCTCTCTCAGACCTTGCCAACCAAGATTAAAAGAATCACGCCCCTCTGCCACATACTGAGCGGGGAGCGGCCAGACGAATTTTACAATTAACGAAATATATTAGAGTGGTGCGATCATTCGCGCCTGGCGCCCATTGTTTTAAGTATTGCAATTACGTGTCGAAATCGTTCCATTGTCGCGTATTGTCTTGCCCATTTCATTACGTATCGCGCTGTTTTTGTCGTCGTGTATCGTCTCGCTCGTGCAGTCGCGTAGTCTTGTTTTTGCGGGCGAATTCCTTTCGGTAACGCATATCGTCTCGTCTTTGTCTCGCGCATCGCCTAGTCTCCGTAGCGCGTATCGTCTCTTCTTCGTCGCACATACTGTCTATCTAGTCTTCGTTGCGTGTATCGTTCCGTCTTCGTTTCGCGCATCGTTTAGAGTTCTCATTTCGCGTATCGTTCCGTCTTCGTTGCGCGCATCGTTTAGAGTTCTCATTTCGCGTATCGCTCCGTCTTCGTCTCGCGTATGGTCTATTCGTCGTCTCGCGTAATAAGCTCCCTAGATCGTCGCGTATCGCTTTAATTGTACAGCTTATAATTGTGGACGGGCTCTCACGGGATTCGGCGATCCCGGAGCTAATCCCGTCGTCACAATTTTTATATCTAATGAAATACGCTAATCAGATACAAGAGCTCACTGAGCGCTCAGCGGTTGCGCTTCTGGATACACCCATTGTCTGCGCTCTTTTACTGCTCGACGCTAGCCAAACAGTTGAGCGCACACGTACACAAGTCTTTCTCTGTGTGCGTCATCCCCCCTCCACACTCTGTGGCGAAGTATTGCGATTCGAAACTGGTAGCTCTGAAGCGGCGCTCTCTCATTGGGGACACAGCACGGCCGCGGAAAGAGAGAAGTACCTCGTTAATTCTGAGCCTTGTGTAAGCTCACGATATCTGAATTATATTTCATCTCCAGTAGTCTCAAGTAATGAATCTCTATCATTTAGTCGTGAAGGCTTCCGTCCCATTGTCTCGTATATATGTGTGTGTGACTCGCAAATTGATAACGTGCGCGTCGGCCGGCATTGCGTGCCACGTGTCACGTTTCAACTCGTCTCATCTCAACAAAGGAAGTACGTATAACTCTCGACTCGTACGTGGAGCATATCGTGTTCTACCGCGAAGGATTAAAAGACAATCTCGAACAATTAACTCAATCCATCCTGATCCTCGTTCCTTGTTCTCGTTCGGGTATTTTGAAAATAAATACACGTCTTTCAATATTTTCTTCTTATAATCGTATTCATTTTACTCGATAGTTAGTTTTAGTACGTAAATATATACACATGTATTCGTATAAATTGCAGAAATATAAAAAAGAATAATCTCATATGGTTAGAAAAGGAAAGCGTTAAGGTTAAGGGCAAGAGTGAGTAACAAAAGAATACACAAGCAACAATAAACTCATTAATTATGTATTTATAAACCGCGGCTACTACAAATGTTATTCAATTTATTATTAATTATTAACTATCGATTCATCATTAACAAATTATTACAATTAACGAATCGTAATAATTTCACAACTAACAAATTATTACAAGTGCTTGCCTATGCATTCTTCGATCACTCGATAAGTTAAGCAAAACAATATTATAAGAGGAAAAGTTAAAATATAATATTCCATGCAAACGTATATTTACCGAATTAATCGAGATCTTCTTATAATATTCGATTACCACACTTAAATGCGTAGCGCCGACAATCGTGTACAATAAGATCTATGTCACATCCACTTGACGCAAAAAAAATAGAAATTCAAAATAACACTGTGATCAAATGAATAATCGATAAATAATAAATCGTGAATACTGAATCAACAGATATTCAACGAATAGCGAATGATTTGACAAATATTTGACAAGAGACTTGAAGAAAGGCTTTCGGCGAAAATAAGATTCGCGGCGAAAAACTTGTTGCGAAGAAAAGACTGACTCACCGATTGTCTGAAACTTACTGTCCAAGACGGATGGCCTCCGTTTGGACACGAATCAATTGAACACGAACCACTCACAGCGCTTGAACAGTGGAAAGCCTCTAGGCACCGGTCGCTGTGGTTGGTGGTGTCCAATTGATCCGGTCCAAACGAGCCCCTCCCGTCCAAGACTACTGTGTCTTACAATGGGTCTCGAGTTTCGCTCATCCTTATATACAGTGGCGAGAATAAAGGGTAGTTGCGTTTCGGTCGGACGAGTTTTCGGTAATCAGTCCGTGAGAACATAAACAGTTTGATGTAAATTAATATGTTTTAGATTAATATGCTCACGTTTGAATTAATATTTGCGGTAGTCCGATATTTTGCAGGTGGTATCAAAGAGCGATGCATCGGCTATCAGTTTTGCCTGCCTTTGCATCAAGCGGATGCGACATCGATCTTATTGTAAATAGTTTTCGGCACTACGAATGATCGAGTCTAGTGATAATCGAATGTTACAAGACGATCTTGATTATTTCGGTGAGTATATGTTTGCGTGGAATGTGATATTTTAACCTTTCCTCTTATAATATTGTTTGCTTAATTCATCGAGTGGTCGAAAAATGCATAGGCAAGCACTTGTAATAATTTGGTAATTGTGAAATTATTACGATTTGTTAATTGTAATAATTTGTTAATGTTGAATCGATAATTAATAATTAATAATAAATTGAATAATATTTGTAGTAGTCGCGGTTCATAAATAGTTATTGAGTTTAGCGTTGCTTGCATTCTTTTATTATTCACTCTTGCCCTTAACCTTAACGCTTTTCTTTTCTAACCATATGAGATTATTCCTTTTTATATTTCTGCAATTTATACGAATATATGTGTATATATTTACGTACTAAAACTAACTGTTGAGTAAAATGAATACAATTATAAAAGGAATATATGATTATTAACTAAATTTTAATATTGATCTTTAATTATAAGATTAACATAAATATAAATGCTACTAATTAATTGGATAATGAATAGATAAGTATAATTGATAAAAAAAAAGAAAAAAATTTCTCGACGTCACACCGATAAAGTAATAGAGTCAATCACATTGGTCGCAAAGCCGAGAGGTAACATTTCGGTTCGTAATCAACCTATAAGTGAGTGACATAACGCAATTCTTTAAGAATTAAAATTAATTAATATGGTAGATATTTTCCTTTTTCAATCACTCATCACTGGATGCCTGATAAAAAAATCATTAAAAAATTCGCTGATAGTCAAACAGTCTCGGAGTTCCACAATTGGTAAAATAATTAAGTTAATAAAACAATCAGAAATTTAAAACGGTTATAAGATGTTATTATATAGGCCGTCAAAGTAGAATATATATATATATATATATATATATATATATATATATATATGTGTGTGTGTGAACAGATAGAGAGACTACACACAAGATCCTATGGCGATAAAACAATATCCAATGAGAAAGAAGAAAAATCCTTTTCATACTTCACAATCCCATACGTTTCTTACATCTCTAAAAAATTTATCCAATTTTTCAAGAACATCTCATTCAGCAAATTGGCTTTTTCCTGTCATAATAAATTGGATAAATTCATAAAGGTTCACAAGGATGTTCTTCCAATTTCTTCATGTTCCAACGTGGTCTATCAGATCAACTGCTTAGACTGTGACGCTTCTTATGTGGGCCAGACTAAGAGAACTTTGAGCACTAGAGTGAACGAGCACAGAAGCCACATTAGAAGGAATTCCACACAACTATCAGTCATTACTGATCATAGATTAAAATTCGAACATGAGTTTGATTGGGATAACGCGAAAGTCCTGGATAAAGAGACGAATTTTAATAAACGCCTTATTTCCGAAATGATTTATATTAAAAAACAAAAACAGGGTTTGTATGCATAAACGGATACCGCGTTATTAGATCCGATTTACAATGATCTGTTTAGTTCGACTTTATGATCAAGGTTTCCGCTCTACCATTTATTTATTGTTTAGTGTGACATCATATAAGAAGAACGTTATTTATTCATTCGTACTTCATTCGTTTTCTAACCGAACGACACTGTATTTTTATTCTATCGATCTTTGTACATATTGGTTTCTCTCCTATTTTCGGTAAGTCTCTATATTTTACCCTTTGACTTTCATGACATTTTTATATTTTATATTGACTTAATAAACTAATTTAATTTATTCAATTCACTATTTTTAACTTCTTTCAATTATGACTTTATTATTAGCTTATAAGATGAACTAGACTTGCCAACTAGAGGAAAGACCGATATCAAATTTAATTTATTTTTCACCGTCACTGATGAGGACTCGATAATTGGAGTCGAAACGTTTGTCAATTGACAATATACTTCGTGTACCACACATAAAGGAAGACAATCATTTCATCCTTCCCTTCTACGCATGAACATCAGCGAAGGCTCTACAGGCATTTATCACACATGATTTTGATTTATTCTAAGAGCCACACTTCAATTTAATTTATTTATTTTTCGCTAATATACACACACACACACACACACAAAAACACATATACACCTATTTGTAAGTTAAAGGAAATAAACGAACATACATTTTTTTCTTTATATTTAACATAATAAATAAATTAACTTATATATTTTCTTTTTAATTAATCGAGACTCTTTGTTATCATTTTTTCCCTATTTTCCCGTTAGAATCCTTCTGCTTAGAACTCTCCCCATCCTTGGATAAAACCGGCTTTAGAAGGTTGACCCAAAAATAAAGGAGAGCAACTCTTGTCGAAGCAGTTGAGGCGTGGCAGCAAAAGAAACACTCCGGTGGAAATCTACGACAAAAACAAAATTTTTATTTTCAATTTTAAAGAATAAATATACCGATCTAATCCCGCTTCGCACTCCAGCTATGTAACTCTCTCAGTGACGTCCGTTTGCCCACGTTGCAATTGACCACCAGCCATTCACAGCGCTTTAACAGTGGAAAGCCTCTAGGCATCGGCTACTGTGAGTGGCTGTGGTCAATCGCAACGTGGGCAAATGGAACATTCCCATTCAAACGTGTCCATCTAAATAGAGCATATTAATTTACACCAAATTGTTTATCTTCTCACGGACCGATTCCCGAGAACTCTTGTCATGCGACCGAAACGCGACTATCCTTTATTCTCGCCAATGTGTACAAAGACAGGCAAAATTGATAGCCGATGTGGCGTCACTCTTTGATATCACTTGCAAAATATCGGACCACTGCAGATACTAATTCAAACATGTCTGTCTAAATAGAGCATATTAACTTACATGTTCATGTTTTCACAGACCGATTTCTAAGAACTCTTGTCATGCGACCGACACGCAATCACTCTTTGTTCTCACTACTATATATAAGGATGGGCGAAGCTCGAGCGCTCACGTATTATCATAAAAAAATTCAGACAGTGTCGGTCGTTGTAATTTATTAAGATTCAAACAATCAGTCTTTTTCATCGCAACAAGTCTTTCGTCGCGGATTTTTATTTTCGCCGAAAGCCTTTCTTCAAGTGATTTCGAATTTCTATTTTTTAATTACAAACTCGGGTCAGAGATTCGAATACCGCCACAGTCTCGAGCTTCACCATTACGTCAACCCACAGCTGCGAGCGACGTCATTGGCCAAACCGAAGCCACGAACCACTCACATATAAGACGAGCAACTCGGAATTCTTTCAGAATCGACGTTAAACGTAAGTTCTTTCAATCGTTCACAGTTTAATTAATTTGCTGTGTCCCCAACCGGGATAAATTAACCGATAAAATCTTTATTGAAACTACTACGTGCGTGCGTGCGTGCGTGCGTGCGGGCGGGCGGGCGGGCGTGCGTGCGTGCGTGCGTGCGTGCACGCGCGCAATTATGTATAGAATTTTATTTTCCTCTTTGACGAATTATTCATTCAATAATTTCATAATATTATTTTTGTACATACTCGTCTTTGTGACGTCTTGTGTCTTGTTCTGACACGATGTCTTGCTCAGACACGATGTTTTGTTTAGACACGATGTCTTGTTCAGACACGATGTCTTGTTCAGACACATCTTATTCAGACGCGATGTCTTGTTCAGACATGATGTCTTGTTCAGACACGATGTCTTCTGCAGACATAATGTTTTTGATGATTATATTTTTATAATATATAATAACATGAAGAAGAAGCAATATAAAAAGTAATTAACTTTTTTATTCACATTATTAATTTTTATTTACATTATTAACTTTTTTATTTACATTATTATTGCATTAGATATAGAAGGACCTGCATTATCATCATCATCTACAGCATATAACTGTAGACTACTTTTTTTCTTTTTAGGAATATTAGCATATAATATATCTGATGACATGAGAGATAAATGCTTCGCATCGATCTTCATGCTTAGAACAGTTTCTCCTCTCGTTCTTAATGCTGATTTTGAAGACACAAATCGCATTTACAGTTACTGATGCCAATTTGTTTCGATTCTTTCTTTTTACATCTGTTAAAAATGAGAATATTCTTTCTGAATCGGCATAATAGAGCACTTCCTAATTCAAGAAATATTTGAGATATTTGATGATTAGTTGAATATTGATATTGTAAAATTTCTTTCCACATATTATCAAAATTTAATATTGAGAGATTCTGTTTCTCCATTATTGTAAAATCAGAATGCAATGAAAATTCTTTCTTTAAAGCCATTTCATCGAAACTGCCGATAGTTTCGGCTATGAAAGAAATGTCATGAAATGAGATTTCTCTGTCATTATTAAATAATATTTGTGGTTGTAAAACTTTTAATTTTGATAAAAATTTGTCATTAACCGGCAATCTTTTTCGAATTTCTTTGGCAGCAATAATATAAAATTTCAAACAATTTCTTCTAATAATTTCAACTATGTTTATATGTCCATCCTTTACCAATTTACGAAGATATTCTTCACATTCTGATCCTAATCTTATATCTTCTAAAGATTTATGAGTCGCAGTTTTTTCAAACTCAATATTAAGTAAATCGTTTAAAAACTCCGGCTTTAAAAAATTTGTTGAAATTTGAATCAAAAGATCCATTTAGGATCGATTTAGACTGTAATAATTGAATTCTCGTTTTCACAGCTTGAAAATATATATTAAAATTATTAAAGAAATGCAAAATGTATTTTAGAAACAGTAAATATGCCTTTACATCTACATTTTGCATCATACACAATAGATTTTCTCCAGATGTACTTTTTTGAGTCATAACCATMTCAGTCAAAAAATGTTGAATAGTATCCCAAGATTCGAGAACTCTTTTCACGC
Source organism: Cephalotes varians (assembly GCA_037157785.1). Classification (NCBI taxonomy): domain Eukaryota; kingdom Metazoa; phylum Arthropoda; class Insecta; order Hymenoptera; family Formicidae; genus Cephalotes; species Cephalotes varians. The sequence goes on from JANQDE010000327.1 coordinate 80,878, forward strand.
ATGCATGACGGCAGAGCCATCGCGTATCAGATAATTTTAACATTTTATGATTATTTTTTTGAAAACACTCGCAAAATTCACGAAAAATAGCTGATCGTTTGATACTACTATTAATATAATTTGCGATTTTCCTTACAAATTCCTCACAAACTCCAGGTATTTTAGCACAAGCAGCATACGCAATTAAGGCGGTAGAATGACGCGGGCATGATAATGTCAAAATATTTTTACCCATTTCTTCTATTTTTTCTTTAAATGATAAATGCTTTCCAGTCATTACAGACGCATTGTCGCATGACAAAGCAACAATATTTTGAAAAGGTATTTCAAGCTTCAACATTTCATGTTTAAATGCGTTAAATAATTTATCCGCACTACAATCTGCTGCATCAATATCAATTAATTTTACTAATTGTGAGTGAACTTGTAATGTATCGGAATTAACATATCGAACATGAAATGTCATCCATTTACTTGTAACGATGCACCCTATAATAGCATCGTTCCTAGCCGAACAGCAGCTAGAAGAACGTTCCGCCGTTCGGACGTTACGGCGCGGTGCGCCCAGTATATCTTTTGCCGGGAAAAAAATCTAATCACTAAACAAGGGCGCCCGAAGAATCCCGAACTTCGCCGATAAACATCTCGCTCGACCGAATATTGTTTATCTTAGCTCCGCACCGGATAAACAATAACGAAGAGTGCCGAAGGACGCTGAGAATCCCCGAGCGCGCGTTTTATTTTGTATAAAAAGGGAGCCTTTTTAACAGAGCACTCACTCCGCTCGCTGGCTAGCAGCCCGATCAGCTGAGCCTGAGATCCTGAGCCTGCTTCCCAGAGCAAGACGAGCCTTCGACGAGACCAAGGGGTAGAGTGTTCTCTGCCTCTATCGAGCGTTTTCGACAGTCGACAGCTCAAGCTATTCCTCTCCGAGTCTCCGACGAGACAAGAGGGTAGAGCGTTCTCTGCCTCCGCCGAGTGTTTTCAGCAGTCGGCCACTCAAGCCGTTCCACACTCTCCGAGCCTTCGACAAGACAAGGCGGTAGAGCGTTCTCTGTCTCCGCCGAGCGTTCTCGGCAGTCGATCGCACCACTCCCACCTCAAGGGACACGACAAGAACCAGAGGGTTGAGCATTCTCAGCCTCCGCCGAGAGTTTTCGGCAGCCGTATTTTTTCTGCGCTCCCGCCCGTTCCAGCCGGCGAACTCTGCGCTTCACACTCGTGACTACTTGCGCCCTTTGTAACGCACGCACTCCAGCTATTTGCATTGTAACGTACTCGTTATATCTGTCTGTAAAATACGTGTCTCGCGCCGTGTAACGCACACGTTCCGTCTACTTGCATTGTAACATACTCGTTATATCTGTCTGTAAAATACGTGTCTCGCGCCGTGTAACGCACGCGTTCCGTCTACTTGCATTGTAACATACTCGTTCTATCTGTCTGTAAATTACGTATCTTGCGCCTTGTAACGAACGCATTCTGTCTTTTGTAATCCACATTCTTCTCGCGTCTAGTCTGAATAAACATTCTTTTGTGTTATATAATCGCTAGCCTTCTTTCTTTTCCACGACCGCTTTCGATCCCTGGAAACGTTCCGCGAGCTAGTCCATGCTATCGAAAGCCTGGCTCATTTCATACTATTCGTAATATCGGATGTTTYATCAATAAAAATAGTAAACTTAGTATTTTGAATATTTTGTACCACAGGATCCGTTTCAACTGGGCACAAAACATTCGAAATTAGACTTGAACATTTAGTTCTACCCATGCTCATGCTTTTCAAAATGTTAGGATCTTTCCCAACGTCTTTAAAAAAATTGAGTATTATTTTTGCTGTATCGTGTGAAATATTTTTATCAGCAATTAAAGCAGCATATTGTATTTCCTCTGATTTTTTCTCTTCAAACGATAAAAATGATTCACCAATTTGTATATTTTCTTTATTCGATTCGCTTGTTTGTATTTCATTTTTTTCGCAATTATTTTTATGCATTTTGGATTGTGCGTGACGATATATTTGCGATAAACCAGCAACATGAGTTATATCGCAAATAGAACAAGAAAATAAATTTACATCATTTTGCACTTGACGTAACCATGGTTTAAATTCCTCGATGTCTAACCATTTTGGCAAAAATATTCTCGAGCACAATTTTGTTTTTCTTTAGAAATTATATCATTATCAATTGTATTTTTTTCAATATTTTTTTATGTTGCGCAGATTTCGCGTGTTTTTTAATATTTGATAATAAGCAGAGCGAAAATTGTTTATTGCATACGATACAGCGAAAAAYAGTATTATCATTGGGCACTTTTCGCAACCAAGATTTAAATTGTTCATCGCTAAGCCAAGCTTCTGAAAAGCTTCGCTTTACTTTTTTGTGTGATTCACACGTTTCCATTGGAAATATAGAAATGGAAAATATAGAAAAAGAATTTAAAATGACTGTGATAAAAAAAGTATTTAATTAAAGTGACTAAATAAAATAAAATAAAAAGATATACCTGTATTATATAAACTGAATATAATATAATAAATAATATAATAAAATGAAATGATATTCACGAAACAACGAAGATTCCTGAAGTAACCCAGAGCACAATTCAAGAACACACTTACTCGCGAGTTACAAGATCATAAGTTATTTAATTAATGCGCTTGTTATTAATGCAAAAAGTATGTTAAAACTTAGAAGTGAGATCTGGTCACACGAGACGTAAGATACAAAGAGATATCTGGTCACATATGACAAGATTAGAGACTACTCGCATTTGTTTTATGACACTAGCGTATCATATTAAAGGGGAGAATATATTTCTAAGATGCGAATAAAATTCACTGTTACATATATCTTTCTTTAGTTAATTTTTATTTGTTAATTTATATTGTAAGAAAAGAATTATCGAATCCAAAAATGAGAAATAAGAAGACATCGATTTTACACTAGGTCCTACGAATGCCGTCCCTACCTTATAGGGACTCATCGATATGCAACTTCATTTGTTTATTACTGAAGCGATAATGTCGACAGCGAAAACATCTGGTGAAATGTCACGTAAGTATTATATAGGTTATAAACATATATTTGTGGTTTGTAACGGTAAAATCTGCAATTGTGTAATTATTTTTGTGATATATTCCAGTCAAATAATTACAAAATAATAGATTTTGCTCAGTTTCTGCTGACAATCTGCTGTCAGATTACATCGGTATGATTTTAACCTCTCGCATGTCTGGTGCATTATACAGTTTTTATTTATACATTTAGAACAAGAAGAGATGCCACTGCTGCAACAAGTGCTGCAACAATTACAGCAGCAGCAGCAGCAAATGCAACAGATGTAATAGCAAATGCAACAGCAGCAGTAGCAGTTGCAAGAATTGTTGCAGGGAAACTCGCGAAAGGAGGACTCGCGGAAGCAACTGCGGGAGCAAGCGCGGGAGCAACCGCGGGAGATCGCCAGAGAAGAGAGGAGATTACCATTGCGAATATGTACGTATTAAAAATGCAGTTATAAATAATTATGTAAATCTCCCGCTCTGGCAATCTCCCGCGGTTGTTCCCGCGTTTGCTCAACAATAGTACCTCCGTACGTGTCAACAATAGTACCTCCTGGGTGACGGGGAAATCTATTGTAAAATTGTAACTGCGATAGTAATGTATATTACAATGTACAAAATTACATACATAATTCACATATCCTTCTTAACAGTTCTAAAATCTACTCTTCGGTTTTATATAAGTTATTGAATTATAAAAATTTCATAAAACCATTATCATTTATAAATAAAATTTTCATAAATAAAAAATAAATTAAAATTAATCAATTTAATAAACGTTAGTTTTTTCCTACATTCATTTATTGCATTAAATCGTCACATAAAGCTTCYCTACAMCRTAAAGGATAAATAATAAATAGAATGATTATAAACATGAAACATTATCTTAGAATCATTCTATTTATATCTTAGAATAATTTCTATCTATATTGTTTATCAAACGTTAAATAAATGGACAAATGAATGTCCGCAAAGATCGCATGTGATACGAGCATTAGATGGAGCGCGCCTCGAGCGAGTCAGTTAACAGCGAGAACGCAGTGCGAGAGCAAGAGAGTCGGCATTGGCAGCACTCGTCTACTATCCGACGCTAGTCGAAGCTCGGAGCGCTCACGGACGTGCACGCTCACTGTGTGTGTGCTCCCCTCTACTCGACTTCCAATGACTCCCGGTCTCAAATCTGGAAACCCTGCTTATAGCTTTGTATAATCTTACAGTATTATGCATGTTACTTTGAATTCGATAACGATAGTATCATGCATTACAATTTCAAAAAATAAAACGCCATCTTCTTGTTTACGCGGCAAAAGCGTGATAAAGTTCTTTTCGATACTTTTTTATAAATGATAATGGTTTTATTATGTGACAATTAATATAAATAAAATTTTGTGAATTTATCATTTAAAATTTATAACATAGAGCACAACTTTTCTTATTAACTTTCATATTTAATTGTCTTATAAAAATACCAATAACATTTATAAAAAGAGATAATAATAATGTATATTAATAGAATTTTATTAATCATTTGAAATTGACAATGATACCCTTTCATGTTATTGATTTTCTAATGAGGTATTTAAATATGAAAAGTCAATAAGGAGATATAAGAATAAAATAAGATATTATTCATCAAAATTTTATGAATGTTGCAACACTAGCTACAGACTTTACCCATTAAAAATAGCAAAGAGTTAATTTAAACTAAATTTGCTTGTATGTCATTGCATATAAGTTTTATTATGTTATATTTAATTTATATTTATTTATATTAACTGTAACGATAATTCCATACCAATTAATTTTAATTCCTTTTATAATACTTTATTATCTGAAGAAGCTTTTATAGTTTTCTTATCACATTTTATGTGGTATCAAAACATGTTTTTTATTTAACATTTCAATAATATTATGAATRAATAAAAAAATGTAGAAATAGAGATATTTTTAATAACGAAAGACGATGAGAGTGATGGTTCTATTTATACATATTTACATACAATTAATTGATACCAATCATGTTAGGTTGCAATCATATCTTACGTTATACGCTGTTTATAAGACACTTAACATTACAGAATAATAAATCTACACAAATTATTTTTTTTAATAAAGGTAAAAAAGGTGAAAAAGTCTACTGTCTGAAGGAAAAACTGTTGTAGCAATATAAATATTTCTTTACAACGTCTTTATAACATCTTTATAAATTTATAACATTTGAACATTTGAACACAACAAAATGAGTGATATCTCTACAAAACTATCTTAAAAAATTACCTTTTTAAAAAAGGTAAAAAAATGCGACAAGTTTACGCGTTGCTTGGAGGAAATATTCTGTTGTTCTAACCCAAGTGATAATAACTTTAATCATAATAACACAATTAAGGAATAAAACTAAGTGGTACATTTCTASTATTTCAACCTAAATRTTTATCACTAAATTGCGTCCCTTGACTAAATTCAAATCATATCTAAAATATTGTTGTTCCAATCAAAGTAGTAATATCTTTAATAATAACATAATTAAGAAGTAAAACTAAAATCATATCTAAAATATTGTTGTTCCAATCAAAGAAGTAGTATCTTTAATAATAACACAATTAAGAAGTAAAACTAATTATTAAACAAAAATAAAACTTGATCTAATATTTGTATAATATTGTTCAGCTCAAATAATATGTATATCATTTGTATAAAAAATTTCAAATCAATAAGTAGCGCCAAGTTTCATTTCGTTAGCTCGATAGTTAAATCCAATATATATGTATATCATTTGTATAAAAGATTTGATATCAAATAAATAGCGCCAAGTTATAATCCCGTTAATTGAAAGTTCTATAATAAAGAACCCTAACAATATGTATATGATTTGTATAAAAGATTTGATATTAAATAAATGATGCCAAGTTTCATCCCATTATCTCGACAGTTAAATTTCATGCAGTTTGAAGAGAAAACTATTTTTTATAATAAAAAAAATTTTATGTAAAAATTTATGTAAAAAAACTTGGCGCTGTTAGACCTAATAATGTAAATAACAAGATAATTTACTGTAATAATAAATTTAATCTAAATGTTTCATTGAATGAAAACAAAGCTTATTATTTAAATATTAAAATTACACTATCTTAAATCTATTCAATATATTCGCTTTAATAATATGCAATGAATGTAAGAAATCAACACTTATATCTTATTCGTAATTTTAATCCACACATCCTTATCACTCGCTTGAACAATACACGCTCTTTTTGCTGTCACATTGTTCCTTAATCGAAATTCCTCGTTTTTATTTCAAGGTCTTTTATACAAATGATATACATATATATTATTAAGATTCATTATTAGATGTTATTCATAAATTCAGTAAAGTGACGCAATTTCGTAAAACAAGTTTTACTTCTTAATTGTGTTATTATTAAAGATACTACTACTTTGATTGGAACAACAATATTTTAGATATGATTTTAGTTTTACTTCTTAATTGTGTTATTATTAAAGATATTACTACTTTGATTGGAACAACAATATTTTAGATATGATTTGAATTTAGTCAAGGGACGCAATTTAGTGATAAACATTTAGGTTGAAATACTAGAAATGTACCACTTAGTTTTATTCCTTAATTGTGTTATTATGATTAAAGTTATTATTACTTGAGTTAGAACAACAGAATATTTCCTTCTTAGTAATATATGGCTGTAATCAATACTTCTGTGATTATAAAACATATTTTTTGTATTTTTAAAAATATATACAATACTATGATATAATTAAATTTATTATAGAACATATTATACTATGGAAAAAATTTAAGAAAAAATAAATGTTTTTATGTAAAAACTCATAAAATATACGTATTTTGTTTTTATATATATTTCATCTTCTAGCTTTTCACATTTCTCATTTATTTTATTTTATATATATATGTATATATATATATATATAATCTTATATTTAATGTTTAATAATATTTAAAAATACCTAATAACACTTAATACTTTACTTTTATACATAATGMGCGATTAATTAATTAATTGTCGACACAACTCATCCCATAAAATACGACCACGTTCATTTCCAGGAATGATTTCATCATTATTATTTTCAATAATGTTGGCTTCTGGATCGGGATAATCAAGATATACGGTCGTGTCTCAGCGCTAAAGTGTATGCGCGAGACGGACYGTGTATCTVTACGCGAGCCGGCGAGTTGSGAGCAYCTGAGATTATYAGATCTCAATAACGGTTCAGCTGATTAGGTTTTAAATGGTCTTAATCGATAGCTTGGGTTTGATTTACATTATAAAAGTGCTTTTATTTTTTTCCTACGTGTCCTATGTGCCGAGATATTATGACGCAAAGTCAAAATCTAGATAAAATCATTTTAACGTCATCGCCCAAGAAAGCTACGTAGTGGGGATGGTGTACGTCTGCTGTCTTTAACGCAAGGGGCGCTAACAATTAATTGCAGCCTTTGACGCAAGGCGCGCTAGCAATCAATTTAACGAAAACTCATGGTTATGGAAAGTGCCATTAAAATTTAATTTTGGGTTACTTTTCATAAAAACTTTGTAGGATGCATTATGTATATTTATTGCATGTATAATTCTACCTTTCAGCTAGCAATTAATACTAATAAAGATTATAATAAAAAAAATAAGAAAATAAATTATATATATATATATATATRTATATATTTCATTCCATTATCTCGTTAAATATAAAATATTAAGAAAAACCTTTTTTAAAAAAAGGTAAAAAAAAGCGCTAAGTGTATGCGCTTGTCGTAGAGAATAAAAATAAAACTCATATGATATTTAATATACGTTGTACAAAAGATTT
>JANQDE010000328.1:21961-62798 GCA_037157785.1 Cephalotes varians
GTCTTAAGTCTATACTTATTCTAAATAAGATGTGTTTATGAAACATGCTACGATCAATCAAGACGTTTTGAAATAAGATCGTCTTCGACAAGTCATGTCCTAAGATTTTACTCAAGTGCCGCCTTATTTTTCAACTATGAATCTAGAAGGCATCTTAAGATTGCACTTAAGACGGTCTTAAATATAAGAACGGACTATGAATACCGGCCTTAGACCATATAGTAGCGCTAACTGGATCCATCTAGAAGCTGGCGGAACTACATAGTCGGATCCACTTTCTGCTATGGTATATCCACATGCTATGGTAAACAGTTCGGTTCGCACCCGTGTTAGATCCACATAGCATGGACGCAAACCAAGTCGACTGTTTATCGAAAAGCACCGAAAAGTGGATCTATCGTAGACCCGCATTAATTGGTCGTTTTAATAAAAATACGGGGGGGGAATATGGATTTATTTATAGTATGTTTTGTAAGTAACAAAACGTATAAATAAATCAGTGATCTTTTTAATTTTATTTTACAATTATGGTACGACGATATATATATATGATTATTGAAATGTATATATTTTCAATGAAATTATTATAACTATTTTATGTGAAATATATGTATTTATATGTACACACAATAATGTCTTCAATGAAATATTCTTTGAAAATTATTGAAATTATTTTATGCATATACGCACACGTGCAATGTAGAATATTATTCTTGCAAAAGAGAGAGAAATAAATAAAAACTTTAACAAATTATTATTGACGCAAAAATAATGCCGATTTTGCTTCTTTTCTACTTCARTAATAATAATAATCGTTAATCACAGAATTAACACGGAGAACAAAATTATTAGCACAATTAATAGAGCGAAATCTACGCTTAAAAATGATGCAACATGAACACAATTGAACATTAAGCTTATTATATTATAGAATAAAGCGCAAAAATTTAAAACAAAAACTGACATTATTTTTGCATCAACCAAATAAACTTGTTTTAGAGTAAAACTTGTAGATTGTATTGTAGATAAAACACGATGTAACATATAAGATAAATTATTTTATGTATCTTTGTAATCTTTATAATCAAGAGACACGGTAATGTCTCGCGCCAAGTTCACGCGTAGCGCGAGACGGACCGTGTATCTTTACGCGAGACCGAAAGTTAAGACGAGCCGAGATTATCAGATCTCAATAACGGCTGAGCCGATTGAGTTGATAATAAGCTCAATCGATAGAGCATACCCAAATTATATTAAAAAAATATGCTTATTTTTACTGTACGTGTATGAAAAAAGTTATTATAATGTAAAGTGTAAAAATCCAAAAATCTATCTTATGTATGTACGTATGTCCGTTTCGAATTTTAGACGTTGCTAGTATTTTAAGGTGTAGCAGCGCCAAGTTTTTTTGTATTTTTTTAATACATTTTTTTTATTTTGATTAAATTTGTTATTTTTTAATTAAATATCTTAATTTTTTTAATAGTTTATATTTTTATGTATTTATTTTTTTAATTTTTTAATATATTGTATTTATAGTCCTTTCTTAAATTCCACTTGGCGCCATTTCCTAATATCATTTTTTTTGTAGAAAGTATATATACGACAGCTTTTTTGAAAAGTAAAATTATTATACTATTTTGATTTTGAAAAGAGCGTGTACTTGGCGCCTTTTTTTACCTTTTTTTTAAATAATATAACACAAAACATTGCTATTCATCACTTATTTTAAAGGTATGTTTTCGTAACAAAAACACGAGTTCCTCAAAATGAAAGTTGGAATACAATATTCTGTTCCATGTTTTTATATTATCCATTAATTATTTTAAAGGCATGTCTTCGTAACAAAAACACGACTTCCTTAAAATAAATTTGTCAATATTATAAATTATCAATGTTAAATTATAGTAAACAGAAAAATAATTTACATACAGGGCGTTCGTGAACAATGGTGTCAACCGTTGAGGGATTGCAGAATAAGTGAAAATGTGCAACTTTTATTAGTAAACATGTGGTCTTCGACGATGCCTGTCGATGCCAAACATCGTCGAAAATTATTAATTTTATTTATTGTTTTTCCGTACTTCACACAGAAGAAAAAAACGCAATCACAAGAGATGCTCGAAACAGCGAGCCTCCTACTTCAATGCAGGCATTATATCGTCACATCATGTTTTGCCGAACTCGTTCGAAAATACCTGGCGTATGCTGAACGACTTCGCAAGCATTGAAGATTCTCGCAGTCAGATCTTCTACTGTTTCTATAGGCGAACACTAGATTTTTTACATGATCCCAAAAAATCCAGGGTCAAGTCTGGGGAGTGAGGTGGCCATACAACTGGACCTCCTTTGCCTATCCAGCAACCAGCGTAGATTTGATCAAGATAGTCCCGCACTGCTCGAGAAAAATAAGCCGGCCATCGTGCTGATACCACATTTGATTATGTACAATCAACATTATATCTTCTAAGAGCTCGGGCAGAGTGTCGCGAAAGAATTGCAAGTAATTGTTCCCGTTTCAGGCGAGGTGGCAACACGAACGGGCCGATCAATCGATCATCTAAGATTGCAGCCCAAATGTTTACAGAAAACTGTCACGGATAGGCCTTGATGTGTTTCGCGTGAGGATTCTCGTCATTTTAAAGATGATTGTTATGACTATTGAAGAGGCCATTCCTTGTGAATTGCGCTTCATCAGAGAACAAAACTATGCTACCAAAATGTGGATTGTCTGCAAGACAATTGAAGTACCACTGACAGAAATTTACACGAAACGGGAAGTCAGGTGATCCCATTGGCTGCACCTTCTGTGGATGGTAGGGATATAATTGTTCACGTACAACTTTTCAGACGATATTGTGGGCGATTTGCATAGAATGGCCGACGGCGCGAATGTTAGTGGACGGATCATTATTACACATTTCCAGAACATCTTCCTCGAAATCAACGATCCGGACGAGTCTTCTTCTTCCGGTGTCTAATTTGTTCGCCGTCATAGTTCTCCGTTCCCGCAAGCGACAGTCAACGGATGCAAATGTTTTCTGACAAGGGTGTCGCCGATTAGGAAACCTCTCACGGTAGAGTCTTTCAGCAAGTCTTAAATTACAGCGAGCCTCACCGAACACAAGATGCATATCTGTCATCTCCGCAAATGTCGATTTGATGTTAACCGTTTCCAAATCAAAACATGAACTGAGGTGAACTAACAAGTAAACCTCGAGGACGGCGTTCAATGTTTTGCAACGTTTCGTACAACGTCGATAGACATCGGTGTAGTCATAGATCACATGTTTACTTATAAAAGTTGCATATTTTCACTTTTTCTGCAAAATTTTGCGCTTTTTCCGAATCCGGGGTCAAAAATAGGGATTTATTTAAAAAATTTGATCTGATCTTCAAATAACCTTGAAGGTCAAGTTCAAGGTCGAATTGAAGGTCACCATCCGATGTCCCCCTACAAACCCAATAACTTTTGTAAAGGTTATTTTTGGATTGGTGGCTCCCCTGACGAAATATTCACGTGGTGGTTTTAAAATGGGACACCATGTATATACAGAGTACAATAATAATAACTTTATCCACCTTGAATATCACCGCTATTTTTAGAGATATGAAAATATTATGATTACAAAAGTTGTAGGGCATCGAAAGGACTATAACATATGCTAATAATAATTTTTCTAGGTGAAGGCATTCGGAAATTTCAAGGTCATCTCCACTTTTTTAAATGCCATGCCGTACTTTTTTAACCTTAGTGTAATAGCGGATGTTTTGACGATTTCAACAACCTATAATAAAGGGTCATTCCTCATTAAATAAAGAAATAAAATAATAATTCTTATCTTTCGAAACGTCTCTGGGTAACCGCTCGTGTCACTGCTTACCTAACAAATAAATATGTGGTGGGGATAAAAATCATACGCAGTCAGTGCGCTGATAATGTGCTGGTAATTAAGTTATCCAAAATTTTGTCAATTTTTAGATATATTAATTTTTTGCGATAAAGAATTTAAAAATTAAAAACGGAATTGGAATTGTGTGAAAATCAATTTCTGTATGGCTAGATGATGAAGAATTTGATGAAAAAATAGTAGTGATTCATAAACGATATATTCGTCCGCGTCCAGATTTATTTAACGAATATGATAATATATAATTTAAGTAAGACGGTTTCGGTTTCGCAAACACAGTGTCTAGATAATTTTAATTCTTATTGAAGAGAGAATAAAAAGCAAAACTGACAGGTAAATATTACGTATATTTTTTAAATTTATTTTATGTAAAATACATGTTATATAAACAAAGATATGCATGCAGTTATAATTCATATATTATATTAATAAATATAAATAATTTTATTTCAGAAATCATGTTATATCACCACTATATCAACTATTACTTACTTTACGATTTTATGCAACTGAAATCTTCCAAGTTGCAATCGGTGATTTTGGTGGCATTCACAAATCCACCATGTGTAAAATTATTAAAAAAGTTACAGAAGCACTAGCATCTTTACGTCTACAATATATTCATTGTCCTAATTCAAATCAGAGTTTAAGGCACACAAAAGAAAGATTTTATAACATTGCTTGTTTTCCTAGAGTAATAGGAGCTATTGATTGCATGTTAAAATACTATCGCCAGATATGTATTATACATGATTACAAATGATTACAAATGATAAAATAAATCTACAGTATTAATAAGTGTAAACTATTTATTAATGTGATGAGCTCTTGAAATATTAACAATCAATTAATCTTAGAAGGGCTAATAAGAGCAATGCCGCAGAGCGTAGTCAATTAATTTATTATCTATATTTACATTTGTTGTAAATCTATCAATACGCATAATTTAAAGCAGGAATTAAATAATAATACATTCTTTATTATTTTTTATTATCTATCTAACAGAATAGCTCTACAAGACTCAATTATGTGCAGAAATAGACATGGACTTCTTAATGAATGAAAACGAAATTAATGAAAACAAAGAAAATAATGGAGAGACTAAAACGTCAGATAATAAAGAAAATAATAGAGAATATAAAAGGAAAAGGAATACTAAGGAAATGAGTGTTCTATTGAAAAAGACAATAGCGCTTGAATTACGCACTAATAAAAAATTGAAGAAAATGCATGAAGTAATTCCGCATGAAACTTGCATGTTAGAATACATTAATTTTAACCAATTGTCACACCTCAACATACAAGACTGTAAATAAAAATAAGATCTCGTTTTTGCAAATATTAACAATAATCAATACATCTCGTTGGTATCACAACGAGGTCCGCCTAACGTATTTCAAGAATCCGACTGAAGGAAGAACTCTCTGATCTTCGTTTAACAATAATTTATTTTAACTTAAATTATATACATATGTACAGGTAATTATATATATAGCGTAATTATATATGATAGTCTTTAAGATGGCCCTGAGAAGGGCCGATAGTATCTGCGGCCTAAAGCCTTTCACGCCACTCGAGGCATGGACGAGCTATGGTTAGCCTTCGGGGTTCCCAACGTGATGTGGGAGACATCCTTGCCGGCGGATGCGATTGCTTGTCGTGTGTCGGTGTCGTGGTGCAATGTTCACTTTGCACTTCTGCGTTGCTCGTGTTCTCCCAGACGTCGTCCGTCTGTACTCCTCATGAGACAACTGCAAGCTGGCACTGAGTGCCTCTCGTGACTCGGTCTGGTCTCCTCGGCGAAGTAAGCAGCGGCAGACAGTAGCTGCAAAGGTCGGTAAACGGCGAGGTGAGCCTCTTCACTCTAATATCCCAGATCGCTAGGCTGCTCTTCGATGGCCTGGTGAAGCGTGACGGCGAGAGCTCCAGTGGAAATTTCACGGTAAGTCCATCCTGAACGTCGGTGGAGGCGATGTCCTCTCGACGGTAGTTCTCTGCGGAGGCTGCGTGGAGCATATCTTCTGCAGGTAGCGAGAAAGCGTGAGCCTTCTCTGGGTACGTGCCAAAAACTATCTCCTTGATCATAAGCTATGAGCGGGTATCAGGCTCGGCTCTGAATCTCGGAGTGCCGCTGGATGGCGTGATTATTTATAACACTCGTGATTAGTTATTAGTTACGCGAAACTTTTCCACGAGTGACACCTTTTGATAAATAATCGGTGGAAAATCGCGATCGTGAGCGCTCGCGAGAAAGTTTAGCTGCTTGGACACTTTCGAGTACGCGTTGGCCAAACAAAAAGACAACTTAAAACAAGAACAATTGTTCTTGTTTTAAGTTGTCTTTTTGTTTGGCCAACGTGTACTCGATTTTATTTACTTATTAAAGGAACACATAAATAATATAAAATCATCATCCACGCTGTCTGTAATTTCCGAACATAAATTAAATCATAACCATGAGTTCAACTGGAACAATACGAAAATTCTCGATTCAGAACCTCATTACCACAAGAGACTCATATCTGAAATGATACACATAAACGAACAAAAAAATGGTATTAATCTTAATAATGACACTGAACTACTTGATGACGCATACTTCGACATTTTAGACAAACTTAGCGAACTATAAAACATACTAACATTTTAAGTTATATAATCCATATGTATTAACATTTCTGCATTATTCAATCAACGGTCATATTTATATTATACACCTTCACCCTTATACACGCAGTCTATGTTAGTCTAATCCGAGTTGCAAAAAGAGTTTTTTTGTCACAAGAAGCGAATCGTTATTCCATATATTCTTTCTGAATAAGTGTTTCCTTAATTTATACTTAATAACTTAACTTAACACTAATACCTTACGATAATTTTTAGATAACAATTCATTTCATTTTACGTAACTTCAACTGACAATATAAATTATTCTTGACTTAACTACTTAACTAACCCGTTCTCATTATGGACCGAAGAATAGATTATAAACTTAAATTTTATTTCTTGACCGATCAAAATAACTTTTTTACATTTACGACACATACTAGATCATTGTAATAATCGATCAAATGCATTAATTAACGGTTTGACAGTTATCGACAGTTTAAATGAAACACTATAAACTAAAATTATTTTTTAACCTCTAAGTGGCAAACTTATTGAGTCATTATTTACACTATGTCATTGACAATTAAAAATTGCGCTTCCTTGTAATGTTAACTGCTGAAGAAGACTCTGTGAAGTCGAAACGTACAATTTATAATTTTTAGTCGATGGTCACATGTTATCGACTTATTAATTTAAATTTGTAATTACATACTCTATAATAACCTGAGTCTGCTCGTTTAATGGCCTGTATATATACTTTGCGAATGCATAATACGAGCTTTATTTATATTTACTTATATATAATATATTTATTTTATGTATGTTAGATAATTGTGAATAACTTACCTGAATTCTGTTATTATAAAAATATATATATGAATAAATAATAATATAACTGTCCGATAAAAAATAAGGTTAGGATCCAGTGAAATTTTATACGTTTCCAGAAGTAACTATCGCTGTAGACTGCAGATAACTACCAATAGGATAAATAATTGTGGAATAACGGTCACATATAAGTAGCGGATAAACTGTCCGGTAAAATGTACCCTATAGATAGTAATCTGTCGAGTAAGCTGAGATTTATTGGAAGGTGGAACAACCGGCCCTCTGTCCATTTCAATTCATTTTCGTTTGGGAACGACAATCGTCGGTAAGGTGTGGTATCATAGGCGACAAATTAATCAGACCATATTTTATTAATGGAACACTTAATAGCATAAAATATGATACAATATATACACGGTGGGCCATTTTACGGGACCCACTCAAATTTCTCCGTCGGTAAAACAGATACAGAAAAAATAGTTCAGATAAAACTTGTTCAGGACAATGGGAGTCATCTTTCTAATTTAATGAATTTAACTTTAAGGTCAATTTTCAAGGTCATTTGGAGGTCAGAGTTATTTTTTTTAATGGGACCACCTACTTTTGACACCGGATTCGAAGAGAGCGGGAAATTTTACGTCAGAAATATTTTAAAATTTTTTATTTTGACCTTGAGGAGGTCAAATCAAGTGTTTAAAAAGCGCTCAGAAGCTGTTTATTTAAATGCGTTTATCTTACTTTTAGCATTACCTAGAAACAACGACGTGAACGTAGTAAGTTTTGTTTCCTTTGGGGTGTTTGTTGTACCTCGGACGAGGCATGGGGCAAGGTGTCTTACGGAGCGAGCGCTTCGCTGGGAGGGGAGACGCTGTTTTTGGTGAGAACGCTTCTTCAATTTTACCACGTCGTTGTTTCTGGATAATGCTAAAAGTAAGATAAACGCATTTAAAAAAACAGCTTCTGAGCGCTTTTTAAACACTTGACTTTGTTTTGACTTTCTCAAGATCAAAATAAAAAATTTTAAAATATCATTTCTGACGCAAAATTTCCTGCTCTCTTCGAATCTGGTATCAAAAGTAGGTGATCCCATTTAAAAAATTAACTCTGATCTCCAAATGACCTTGAAAATTGACCTCAAGGTCAAATTTATTAAATTAGAAAGATGACCCCCATTGTCCTGAACAAGTTTTGTTTGAACTATTTTTCTGTATTTGTCTTACCGACGGATAAATTTGGGTGGGTCCCGTAAAATGGCCCACCGTGTGTGTGTGTGTGTATGTGTGCACGTGCGTGTGTGTGTGTGTGTGTGTGTGTGTGTGTGTGTGTGTGTGTGTGTGTGTGTGTATCTATATTATAACGTTAGATTACCGGTTGCATGCAATACGCTCAGTTCGGTCGTAATAGCTCGGTGGAATCGAAGTTCGATACAGAAGACACTGATTTGGAAGAAAGAGAATAGTGAGTTGTATTTCAACTTGTGAAGAGCACAGAAGGTGTGGTTTACATTAATAATCGGTAATGACCGACAATAGACGGCAGTGGCAGCTCCACAACAACCCGCACCCGGGACACGCCTTCAGCGCAGTCTTACTCACTAATGAACGAGGATTCGACCCCAACGCGGTCTTATTTCTTAATGAATGAGGATTCGACTACGCGGACTTACTTACTAATGACGAGCCACCGTGTTGGCCTAGCTGCTCGCGATCGCTCTTATATACGCAACTTACTATTTAACATCTACCTTAAAACTAATGCAATCTAAATCTAACTTATTCTAAACGCGGAGTCGGCTCTCATTGAGTCTCGGCTTGAATGTCGAAGGTCCAACGGTCTCAGCAGAGCGAGAACTACCACTCTAATTAGCCACCAGCCTTTCTCAAGGCCAATCGTCAGTCGACGATTACCTTGCACAACGTGCACCATCACATCCTGCTCGGGTATCAACTGGATATTCCAACCCGTGGCTCCTATCATTACTTGATTAGTTGAGCTCGGTTTCCAGCCTAAGGATCCCGATGATGCTTCGTCGTCGGTCGAGACTGGTTCACGGGGACACCCTTGACCTGTGTCTTCCGACAGCACGTCATTGATCAAGACCGGTCTAAAGGCAACAGGCAAACCTGAGGATCCCTAAACTTTAAACAGTCGGTTGAACATGATGAGAAGAGGACACCGCTGATTTCCCGACTGATCACCGGGAACATATCTCGACAAACCAGACCGCCCTTAGCCCTGACAATTCCGTGGGACGCCAGGGCAAATCAATCGCTATCACCGTACCAAAATAAGGTATCGTACCACACTGTTGTTACTTCCATCGTCTCCTCGGCATCATCAGGTGACACAAACTTGCCGCAACCTAACGACAAGAGGCATACAGGTCGGATGAAGACGTGAACAGGACGTACAAACCGGGACAGCTAGACGCCGAAGAACACACCGAAATCATTATCATCATCGGAAACTCACAAGGTTCCGTTGAAGCAACACCCGCCAAGTCCTTTTCAGAACTCAGTCCAATTAACTTAATTAGRTCATCACTGGGTCATCTCTCTCTCTCAGTTCCGCAGATTAATCAAACCATCCTTCTCAGGACAAAGAAACTCCATTATTTAATTAAAAAATAAAGGTCAAGGGACCAAAGTTATCCATTTCATTTTCAATTATAACATTTATTTTCTCAAGATTTTTGACAAAGAAGACTTTTTTCTGATAGTATTTAAATCAAGTTGATCGTAATCCACAATTTTCACAAAAAATTCTATGGACTGATAAAGTTATTTTTACAAGACATATCTTGAATCAAAGAAATAGTCATTTTTAAATGTACGAAAATCCTCATGTAATTAATGACGAGCATTTTTTCAACATGAGATTCAATGCAGTGTGTGGGAACGACAACGAATAGACGATATTTTAATAGATCTCCAATTTTTACTCGGACATTATATTTATTTAGAAATTACATTTCTGTAATTTCCAAATAATTTTGATAATCTTTTTGAAGATGTTTCGTTAGATATGAGAAGGAACTCATGATTTCAGATGGTTGTTCTGCATATTATGTCCAACGTCCACAACAATAACTAAATATTCATTATTCCGATCAATGGATAGTCGTGCAGAATCTATTTGACCTACACGCTCTCAGATATGCCATTGGATTTTTGCTTAGAAATGCTATTAAAAGTCTACGAAAATCCAATTAATTCTTTACAAATATTGTGAGAGATTAATTCTTTACAAAGAATCATACAAACATGTGAAACAATTACAGCTGTTCAGTGCCGCTGCTCTGCCACTGTTATCATGAAAGAAAGATGCCAAGCCTGTCTTAAAGGGTAATATCACTCTAGCAACTGAAAAAAGGCATGATTTTGATAATTTTTTAATACGCACAGTAAATCCAATACAAAATTCATTTCAAGGCTTTTATTATACATGTTTTAAGTAGCAATTAAAAATATTTTTATATTTTTTTAGCAAAATAGCGGTGCTAGAGCCCAGCAACGAGAAGTGTGCGTGAAGTTAGCACCCCAACATTAAAATTCCATAGTTCTGATTAGAGTTCCTGCTTCATTTTGAAGCCACAAAGAATTCCCTATAGTTTATAATAAGAGTTCTGCTTAATAATATTTTTTAATTATAATTTAAAAAATGGGGTGCTAACATTTTAATGAAATTCAAGATCGAATAGTTCTAGGAGGCTAAATAGCTTATTTTGTAATTATCTAGAGTTCCTGATACATAAAAAAAAAATCCATGAAAAAAAAATTTTTTTTGAAAAATTCACTTTTAGATCTAATAGTTCTGTGATATTCTGATTTTTATTTTAGCTATTTCGAAGAGTGATTAAAAAAAATACAGATCTCTAAATAAAACAGGTATGGACTTCACTTTCCTTAAACAGGTAATATAAAACGTAACTCTTTACGTAGCAATGTAATTGCTTTGAATCATAAGACTTTTTGAAATAACTCGTCGAGATCTACTTAGAACGCCAATCAGAACTCCTCAGAACTCTCAAAAATTTTCGACTTCGGTACTTACAATTTTCGATCACTCTTCAAATGTCGGACATCTCGCAGACAGTTGATCGGATCGCGTTGAGCCATAAGACTTTTCGATTTAGAACTCATCGAGATCTATCCGGAACGCCAATCAGAACTCCTAAGAGTTCTAAGGCTACGTCGCCCCTTCACTGAAGACAGTGGAGTGTGAGAATAATGGTCTGCAGGATATCCGACATTTGAAGAATGATCAAAAATTGTAAATACGGAAGTCGAAAATTTTTAAGAGTTTTGAGGAGTTCTGATTGGCGTTCTGGGTAGATCTCGACGAGTTCTAACGAAAAGTCTCGTGATTCAAAGCAATTGGATTGCTACGTAAAGAGTTACGTGGTTTTATATTACCCGTTTTACGAAAGTGATTGAAGTCCATACCTGTTTTATTTAGAGGTCTGTATTTTTTTTAATCACTGAGAATTCTTCGAAATAGGTAAAATAAAAATCAGAATATCACAGAACTATTAAATCTAAAAATGAATTTTTCAAAAAAAATTTTTTTCATGGATCGGAATTTTTTTTATGTATCAGGAACTCTAGATAATAATTACAAAATAAAGCTATTTGGCCGGTCAAAACCATTCAATCTTGAATTTCGTTGGAAAGTTAGCACCTGATTTTTTAAATTATAATTAAAAAATGTTATTAAGCAGAATTCTTATTATAAATTATGAGGAACTCTTCGTGGCTTCAAAACGAAGCGGGAACTCTAATCAGAATTATGGAATTTTAATATTGGAATGCTAATGCTAATACTTCACGCCAGAAAAGCGCTCTTTGTGAATAGTGGTACACGGGCGGACAAATATCTCGTTCAATTTTCAATCTGGAACAGAGGGGCGAAAAATTTGAATTCTATATATGAATCACTAGAGAAGTACGTATGGAAAAAAAATTTTGTAAAGATAGTGCTTGTTTGAAAAAGTTTTTATTTTTTAATGAAAAATTACTAGTAGAAAATCGTTCGTAAAAAAAAAGTTCTTAATAAAACGGGAAATCCGTAGATAGTTGTGTAGAAAATATAATTTTAAAGCTGCAGTCACAATTTCAAATGAATCGATAAAGATTTCTCGGAGTTATGTGTCCGCCCGATTTGCAATTTCGAGAAAAACGCGTTGAAAGTTTTACTTATCATTTTTCTATAGAGAACTTTGATTTACAATCTGCGATGCCTGCGTCATACAACTGACCTTCTAAATTAAAGTAGAAGCCTAGAGTTCCTTAGAATTCGTAGATAAATTAATCCCTTCATTATTCCAGATATGCGGGTCATGATAATAGCGCACAAAGGCTCAGAAGAGTCTCGAAACGCTCTAGACGCAGCTTACGTATATTAACTAGAATAAGCATTTAAAAAATTTTTCCCTCATAAAATTCATCAAATCTTATTCTTAAAATCTTTAGGCATAATTTAAGGTAAAAAAATTTTTTTCGATTTTTTGAAAATTCTAAAGTGGCATTACCCCTTATTGTTCAAAGTCATCATTTAGAACACAAAATTTATAAGTATGTTAAAATTCATATTTTCTAGTAATAAAGTAATTGAAACACATTAATTAATTTATTATTTATTTATTTGATAATGATTTCATAAATTTTATATTGAAAATGTTTAGATATCAATATCTCTCAAATAAAGCATATCTCTAGAAGAAAAATTTTCTTATTTTGAAATCCTAAATTCATATTTTAAATTAAGACATTTAATCAAACATCCTCTGTGCGTGTGTTTATGTGTATATGTGTGCGCCCGCGCATATAAATAAAAAAAAAATATATATATATACACATATAAAATCAATTTTTTTCAAAATTAATTTTACTATTATTCGTCCTCCTCAAACCATATAACTTTTGTCTGAAACTTTGTATATAACCTTGTATATTATGTGCACGCACGCATGCACATAATCCCGTTTTAAATACAGACAAATATAGGAAATGACATTTTTTAGGAAAAAATATAAATATATGCAAAATACAGAAAACCGTTTCAGATGAAAGCATTGTATGGTCTGAAAGAGGACAAATAATAGTAAAATCAATTTTCAAAAATCGATTTTTTATAGTCACAAAGATCATTATCATTTTTTCAAATAGAATTGTATGATTTTTTTTACAATATGATTTCTCTAGTTATGCAGATTAAGATAAAGTTAAGATAAAATTATCGAAAAATCAATAGTTTATGAAATATTTTATACCTTATTTGGCACATTTTAGCACAAAATATAAAATATTTCGTAAACTGTATTAATTTTTTTCTAACTACACTTTAATATTTTTATACACAGAATAATGAGATGAAATGATGTAAAGAAAATACATAGTTGCTTCTTAAAAAATGTAGTTGCATATTGCGACATAGAATTTACAAGTTTTTCGTACAAGTATCCCACCTTATATACACGCATATGCACGCACAGAATTTAATTGTATATAATCATATAATTGTATATATAATTAAATTATACGCGCATATATGCATGCGTATTTTACGTTCTCACAATATTTTCAAAAAATTTTTATAATTGATTTGTCAAGATTTACAATTTTCAAATAATTCATTAATTAAAGAAAAATCATTCTATAAATTTATTTCATTATGTATACGTGAATTATGATGTATGCAAATAAAATAAAATAAAATTTGTCTCAATATATAATGCAAGAAAAATTTGTGTGATTTATTATAATTTTAATATAGATCAAAAGACTTAATAAATATCAATTGTCTAAAATAGTTTTATTATAAAATATTTCAAAACTATTTTTAATTCTTAAACTAAAAAAAGAACTAGAATTGTAAGATTAAAATTTACTAAATTTCATAAAAATATTATATTACATACACATTATCTCTATATTTGCAAGCAAACAAAATTAGTAGGATCTTTTTAAAATTTATAATAATATTTCAAGTTATTGGAATCTAATTGCTAGATAGTATACACTTCGTAACAATTATGTGAACGATTACTCATATTATTGTTTCAAATATAAAATTTTCTTATAAATTGATAGATCATTAGACAAATACTCTAATCTAATATATGTTATTATCTAATATGAAGTCCAATCTCTATTATCTTTATTATTGTCTGGCAGCGTTTTTCTAGATTTCTATCTAGAAATTTATGTCCAAAACAGCTAAGTATTGTTCCAATTTCGATAGATATCTTTTAGCTCAGACTTTTTTAATGAGTTTTGTGATAATAATAGTTCTATTATGTTTCGATCATGTTTTATGCTTTTATATTATATAATAGCATGAAAATATAATTATTCAAAAAAATCTAATAATTGTTTTAAAAAATTTTAATTTGAAGATAATAAAAGTAATCGTCCATATACTCTTGTGTAACAAAGTATAAATAAAAGTCAGATAGCTAAGTATATCAAGAAGAGAGTTTAGTATAAGTTTTGCCAATCGGAAGATTATAAATTTAAAACAGGACATATATTATTATTGGCGAAATGCTAATAGAAATATAAGAAAGTTTTTCAACAAAATATAATAGAAACAGATATAACGGATTGATAGCAGAAACTCGAGCTGCCAATTTACTCTTAGAAATTCAATAAAATCAATTTCGAGAGCAATCTAAAGGTACATGCGTAAATTTTTGCAATCAATATATACCGTTATATTACATTTACCATTATACCGTTATATTACATTATATTACATTTACAAATTTGCTCAGACAAGCTTAAATAGATATAGTTCATGCTCATCTGTCGTAATTTGAACATTTGCTCTAATCTGTTAGACCATTTGCGTATAATTAATAAATAGTCACAGAACCAAGTCTACTTTTTTTTTCAAAATGCAAATATATGTTTGATGTGTGTGTGTGTGTGTAAAACAAACACTTAAATATTATACAGAGAAGTTTACAATATTAATGCAATTTAATTTCGCCATTGATGATGTAGTGATACATCTTTTCGCAAATTAAAGATTACGAACAAGTGACACAGTAATATATCTTTCGTTTGTATTAAAACATAAATGCTTATATTTATCGTTCACATAAAGAAATGACAAATACGTGCAGTGTTGGTATACAATATAATCACAAAATGATTAATAAGATATCTCTGAACAGTCTGATTTGTATTCAGTTAGTGCTATACCAAATTTTAATTATTTATAAAAAATAAAAAGTACTCCTACATAAATATAAAATTTAATAAAATTTACAGATATTAATAAATAAGTGTGTCTTTTTATTTTTTCTTATTTTATATGACACATAAGGCTCTCGCTGGCTCTTGCAACCATTTTGAATTGATAATTAAAAGCAAGAAAATATATTGAATATATACATAAAGAAAATTTTTGTAAACTATATTAAGATATAAGTATTTCATAAAATAACATTTGCGATCAATACATTATTATATTCATAAAACGTAACCTTCCCTTGTGTGAACTGTATCTAATCAAAAAACGAAACAAGCTGTATGATTGTTATCAAATTGGAATATACATAATTTTATTTTTTATTTTCAATATAAAAAGAATTTTCATCATTATAGAATATTTTATCAATATAGAAAGAATATAGAAAGAACATATTTTACAATTGTATTCTATCAAATGCAAATATTATTTGGTTGAAAAATATATCTATTTTAATATATTTTGCAAGAATTTTCATGATATGTTTTTCTCGATTCTGGCGTCATCAATCTGAACATTTGCGAACATTATCAAAAGCCATAATGTTCGGAATTTTCTGATTATTGAGCAATTTTAATGATTCGAATGTAAAGCTCAAACCTGAAATTGTTCAGATTATTCAAATCCGAAGATATATTTGAACAATTCGATTTAGAATTTAGATACAATTATAGCTACAACTATAGCTAAATTAATAGCTAAAATTATAAACGTATATGATACATATATAAAAATAAAAATATATGACAAAAAACCAAATAAAAATTAATTATTCTTATTTGATTAAAGTTATTTTCGCTCAGATTTTCATTAATGCTTTAACTTTAAATATTTACTTTCGACTATTGCGATAAACTATTTGCATTCGAAGTGATATATTTTGAATTACTCGAACTTCTGAAAGCTTGAATATTTTGATTTAGATCTATTAGATCAATTTGTCTACATAATTCGTTTCAGTCTCTGTATAAGTTCTAATAATAAAGAACACTAAATATAAATTCGAGATATTTTAGATTATCGCAATAAATACGAACGTTACATAACAATCAATCCTATCTTTCGTACATTTCGTATATTTTTTATTTAATAATTATGACAGTGATTAAAAAATAATTGAAAATTTTATGTAAATTTTCATGTTACATTCTAATATCAGAATAATTTGATTTATTAGTCATATATATTTCGATAAATATAACGAGATCATTGTATTATAAAGATGGTAATATGTTTAATGAAATGAAAATAGAATTTCAACAATGATCATTGAATATTTAATAAAATAATAATTTGAAATGTTTTATTGTTCTGTTTGCATCATTAATTCTACATATTATTTCTTGTTTAAAATCAATACAGCAAAAAGAAAATATTTAACTTATCTTATTATAAAGAAAATAGTATCAGATATCAAAATTTTAAGAAAGTGTATCAAAGATAAATGTCAGACATCTACTTAAAAATAAAAGTCATGTTGATATATATTATGTATGTATGTATGTATATGTATATAATTTTTATTAAAAGATCAAGAAATTTTGTCTATTCGAATGAATGTTGAAATCTATATTAATGATAGGTTCTCAGAGCTCATAATTTTATTTACACCCACTCAATATAATCAATGTTAACTTGCTTGATTTAAATTCTTACTTGATTTCACCAAGAGAAAATATCATATAAATATAATATCAATTATGAATGTGCATTTATCTTTATCTGCAAAAAATTATTTTTTGAAACTTAATTGATCGCTATAACTGATTACGAAATCGATTCCTGCATTTTAATTACAAGGAATATGCACGAAAATAGCTTCTTGTATAAAAATATTTATTTTTAATGATTAGAAATAAAATACGTGTCCCATTTTCGAATAATATAAAGATACGAATATATATATTCATGGTTACACACACGCATGTACGCGCGCACGCACGCAGAATGGGACAAYAACGATTAACATGTTAATCTTTGAATTTAGATCTGGAGGAAGATTCGTATATAATATATCAAAATATGAAGAGGGCTATCATATGGCGATAATATTTTTTGTTTAGGTAGAGATGCTTTGGAAATTTCAAGTTATTTTCATTTTCTTTAAATGAGATAATATATTTCCATTAACATAGTAATATAATTTATAAAAAACCAAATTCAACCATATATGTTGACCTTAAACATGAAAAAATCATACACGAGAAAACTAAATAAATTTATACGTTTTCAATGAAAATATTTATTTTATTGTGAGTGTATCAAAATAATTATCGTTAACTTCCATACATTTTCGAATATGATAAATAAATGATTGGCCCGCACTTTTAATAAGATCCGGATGGTGGTAGATGCACGCCGAATTTTTTCTTGCATATTTTCTGGTGTTGTGGAAATATCACAATAAACTTAATTTTTTAAAAGGAAGAAATTAAGAAAAAAATTAAGTAGCATAAGATAAAGTGGAGTGAACCGAACCGACCAACCAATTCTTCCACCATAACGACTGGATTGTTAGCTATTACCACCAAAATAAAAATCTTTATTTTGTCAGTTTATCTTCCGATAATTTTTTTTGAGATCGATTGACACTGTTTCACAAAATGATTTAATCAGTTCTGGACGACGATCACGATGTTTTTCCGCATACAACTGTAGCTCACACAGAGTTTTGGCATAAATGATTCTCTGATCCCCTAATTTCTCGTAAATTAAATTAAAATCATTTCCATTTTTTCTTCTTGACTGATCTTCTTCCTCTTGATATTGTACAAATGCGGATGATGCATTGCTAAGACAATTATACTTTAATGTTACGTACTGACTTTTTGTGTATCACCAACGACGCATGTTCCGAACTGTAAATATTTGTAAACATTCTTTCAATTAAACACCGAAACTCTGTACGAACTACAGTTGTATGCGAAAGACTTATTGAAAGAACGAGACAATTTATTTATTGTATTGGAAAATGTTTAAATTAATGGTAATCATTTTGTGAACCTTCTACAATAAAAAATAAATATTTTCATTGAAAAAACGCGTAAGTTTATTCGGGTTTTTTTTCCTATGTAATGTGATTTTTTTATGTATAAGATCATCTTAAAGTCAACATTCTATATAATTGAATTTCTTTTTATAAATTACATCACGATGTTAATAAAAATATGCCATCTCATTTTAAAAAAATGAAAATGAACTTTGATATCGAAGCGCCTCCATCTGGACAAAAATTATTACCGTAATGTGATAGCTCCCTTCGTATCATGCAATTTTAATTACACAAATCTTCTCTATATCTTATAAATTCAAAGATACTTAATAGTTATTGTCTCACCTTATATATTCATAAATTTAAAATCATGAATATACAAGATGTCTCGAAATTATCTACTCGTCTTATCTTTTGTGTCAGACTAATTAAATGTATTATTATAATAAAAGAATCTCAATTTATTTTGCATGAGAATTAAAGAAGGAACGATAATCACCAGTATTAAAGACAAGATCGTATGGAATCAATAGAGACAATGACCGTCTCTATTGATTCCATTGTCTCTTGTTTATTGAGGCCATTGTCTCTATTGATTCCATACGATCTTGTCTTTAATATTGGTAGATGGTGCACGCCAAATTTTTTCTTGCATATTTTCTGGTGTTGTTGGAATATCACAATAAATTTAATTTTTTAAGTGGAAGAAATTAAGGAAAAAATTTAGCATAAGGTAAATTGGCGTCAACCGAATCGATTAACCAATTCTTCCACCATAATAACTGGATCGTTAGCTATTACCATTAAAATAAAAATTTTTACTTTGTCAGTTTGTTTTGCGACAATTTTTTTGAGATTGACTGACAGTTTCACAAAAGATATTTTTACATAATTCCTGTACTTGTTCTGATGAAATTCACAATCAAATAATTATACACAGCGATGATTACACTTGGCTCCAGAATTCTTACTTCTATGATCCGACAATGAAATTTTATAAAGCGCACATCATGATGAATGTAACAAAAAATACAAGCGTATTACGTATCAGTATCTGTAAGTTTTTTATTGTATAACTAATTTTTAAATTACAACGACTTCGAACACTGATGATGACCACATATAGGGTCGAACCGTTTGTTTATAATTTATTTATATTTATTTAACTTTAATGTGTTTATAAACTTATTTTTAATTTTGACACAATATCCATCTTGACTCATTAGCCCCCTTTTTATCATAAATATTATGATTATATATTATTGAATCCTAAAAATTTGTTGGAATTTCATGATTTTTTTTTACATGATATGATTCCTTTATTCTACATATAAAAGTACTAAAGTAAAATTATCGAAAAATTATTTAATATAGTTTACCAGATATTTTACATTTTATTACAATACTTTTTGACATAAAATATCTTGTAAATTATTTATTTTTTGGTAATTGTACTTTAATACTTTTAGATGCTATATATTTCGTTTGAAACATTTTGACATTTTTGATAAAAATAATTTCTCTTCATTTTAAAACAAGTGTACGATCTCAGATAACTTTTTTCTGCACGCGTGCATATGTGTGTGTGTGTGTGCGCGCGTGCGTGCATGCGCGCGCACGCGTAAAATAAAATAAAAAAAGCACATTAATGCATTCTATCGGATTACTTATTACATTCGAACTTTCTGATACATAATTTTATCTGTTAATTATTCCATATAACATAAATAAAACAAACTTAATTAACTTAAATTCTACGGCGGGATTTAACATTTCCAGAGAAATAGCCAAAGTCGAAAAAATTAGCTATCAATAGCTTTAGTATTTGCAATCTTTTTAATATATGTACTTTAACACAATCTTAAAATATTTCTTCAACTATGCGTAAGAATGCGTAAACAATAAAATTAATAGTATGTACAATGTAACTCATTGATAATAATTGATATGACATCTAATTTGTTTGTTCAATACATCTATGAAAAATAAGAAGATATCTGGAAGCAGTGTAATTTCTTATTTCAAAAAATAAAAGGCAAATGAAAAGAAGAAGTAGTAACAGATCTAATTGGCTATCATTTTGTGATTATCTCTTCAAGTAAAGCGTGATATATCTTTAAAGTTTGTAGTCATAACATACGTAAAATATAGTGGAATATTATTATTTTTGTAAAATGCTTGTAAATAGCACTTTCTTCTGGCATAAAATCACATACAGAAAAAAATTAGAACAAAAAATTTCGCATCTTGATTATATACAATATATATGCTATACTTTAATCTCTCCTCTTCTTTTTTTACATTTATCTGAATTATCCTACATGGATTATATGTTCTCCAGTTATTTCTTAACTTCATGTATAAATCGTTACATTCGTATATTTTCGTGAGAAATTTAAGCGCTAGTTTATTATAATAATTGTATAATATAGCTTTCTCATTTGATGTATTGTATGATATTATACGATGCGATGAACTGTGGAGCTATTGATATTTAAAGCTCTCAGCTATTTTGACATTTGTCACAAAAATAATTGTCTAACAATTTATTACTTTACGAGGTAGGTCATTCCATTTCGCTGTCGAAATATTCTATTTTCGTAGTAGTGCGAAGTTTTCTTGAGTATCTTAATCCTAACATGTCTGCAATCTCTTCAATATGTGACAATACCTGGGATATAATAAAGTTATGATTAAAATAAGGAGAAAAAGATTTATAATAAGGATTCTTGATATTAAAAATAAAATCAAAGGTAAGAATGGAAAGGCAAATATGAGCAAACAGCGCGGTTATTGGTGCGCAATATGGTGTGCTGTACTTTTCTGAAGAATTCATGTTATGTTTTTATATTTGATTGGTCTATCAAACATTGGGTAAGTTTCGCCATTTTTCTTTTTTTACTGACAAAGAACTATTTTTTATTAATTAATCATCTCTTTACATTTGAAGATAAATCTTCTCTTTTCGACAAATGTGGAAGCATGACAATCCGGTGATAGAAGCATTCACAATATAAAAAAAGATTAAGTTTCCTTCTATGTACAATTTTAATCGCTGAAGATGGCTCGAATGAAGTCGAAACGTTCGGAACTCTCTAACTGGATTATGAAGAATATATTTATGTAAAAATTTTTCCGCATCAATAACCGCGCCATTTGCTCTTATTTGTCTTTTCATTCTTACCTTTGATTTTAAAATAACGAGGTTTTCAAACCTCATCGATATTACTTACATAATCTAATTGTTCCTTTGTGTGTGCAGCGGAAAGGCAAAATCTAATTCTGCCTTCCATTAACGGCGTCGCTGGGAATCCAACACCAACGGTCGCAATGTTACGGGTTGTCAGAGTACGAATCACTGCACTGTGTTGAACATATTGTAGAGAGAAGAAAACAATATATGAAACGACAAATTTAGATTTTGAAAATAATATCTTAACTCACTTACCCGATCTTAGAAAATAAGTAAACTAGCATAGGCACAACGGGCGAATCCTCATTTCCATAAATTATAACTCCGATTTGATTCAATCTACGTCTAAAATATCTTGTATTCCGAGCTAACTGTTTGATACGTTTTTCACCAGCGTCAGTACCATCTTCCCCCGCAATAATTCGCATTGACGTGATAATTTGTTGCGTAATGGGTGGAGACATTGATGCTGCATACGTATGCGCGTGACCATATATTCTTATGTGATTTATCAATGCCTGAAAAACAAATATTTGATTGAAGATATACATTAAATATGTCAAAGCTGAAAGATTATTAAAATATTACTTTTGTCCCGGCTATATATCCGCCCGCCGAGCCAAAACTTTTTGTGAATGTTCCCATGAGAATATCTACTTCGCGCGGGTCAATGCCATAGTAATCGCAAACTCCTCTTCCGTGTTTTCCCATAGCTCCTGCGCTGTGCGCTTCGTCCACATAAAGATAGGCCTGTCCAATAAAAATTTATATTAATCAAAAATTTGAAAAGAAGAACAATTGATGATAATCAATGTTTTAATTATAAGTTTTTATTATAATTAAAGTTACTTTTACAAACTTTGTATTTCTTTTTTAACTCTAACATCTCGGGTAAGTGGACGATTGAACCCTCCATAGAGTAAACACCTTCGACAATAATAACTATCTTCTTCCAAGGTTTGCCTGTCTTCGGCTGTCCGAAAACAATAGCTTTCTTCAAACATTCTTCCAAGTGTTTTACATCTGTGATAAACCATAATTTTTTTGTACTTTTAACAAAAAATAATTATATACGTTATAAATAACTGTTGCATAGTATGCCTACTATTATGCTGAAAGATCCGTATCACTGCACCAGACAGTCGCAGTCCGAGAATGAGCGACGCATGATTCTTCTCATCGCTAAGAACTAAACAGCCCTTGCTGACCAAAGAAGGTAGATTTAAAGAATTCGTGGCAAATCCCATTCCAAATACTATGGCATCATCCACTCCCAAAAATTTTGCAGTCAATTTTTCGAGTTCATTGTGTATCGGCATAGTACCTTAGCGCAAGAATTTGTTCATTTTTTCTTTCATTGCATATAACTTTGATTTTAAAAAAAAGAAAAAATAAATATGGAGTTTCTTTCAATAAATCATGGCAGGTCAACATCACATAAGAAATAGATAAATAAATTTTTAAAAACAGTTAAGATTCAAAGCTTACAATTCGGTATAAAAGTTCATCACTTACAAATTAATTTATAAACTAATAAAATCATACCTTATTAAAGATATTGCATATTTTCAACGAATATTAGATATTTTGTCATTAGAGATATGCAAATTATTCGAATACGAATCGAACTGAATCGAATCAGATAAGATCCGATTCGATTTGATTCGAAATTGAATTTTTATGATTCAAATCTGAATTATTCAAAAATTTCATATCTAAGAAGCCCGAATACAATTATATATGCACTATAAAATCTTATAAAATCATATTTCTCATTAAGTAAAACAATGCGGTCACGTTACTAAAATAAAGAGATGTTATCTATAATTAGATAACATAGAATTATATATAAAATTATTGTCTTATTAGATACAATTTTTTATATAATTTATTAGATACAATTTTACATGTATTGCAGTCTTATTGTCAAATTGTAAGTTTGAATATATGTGAAAAAATAATGAGCTGTGAGTATATTGATAATAAAATAAACTATATTATTTTAATTACTGTGTATGTTGATATATTAGAAGAATAATAATCCCATGCAATACCATTTTTCAACACGAGTGTGAATAATAATTTCCGATGTATTTTTGCTTGTTGAACATAAATCCGTTGTCCAATCGTTTAGCTATTACATCCCATTAAGACCAAATCACCCTAGCAATTGCCGATTGGATTGCGAATGACGATTATAAAATAGAACATTTTCTAMATGGCTATGACTAAGCTCAATTAGTGAACTGCTTTCCTCAGATTGATTAGAAAGTAATCGCCAATCGCTAATCACAATCGCAAACCAATCGGTAATCGCTAGTGTGATTAGGGCTTTACAGGCCATTATAGCTATTTGGCCATCATAACATAATTTTGAAAGTAACACCAAAAGTTTTTGAGGGTTTTCATGACATTGTAGCATCAGCAGCAAAGTTTTTTTTCTAAATGTCGTTAAGGGGATGCTAGCCAGACAGTCGAACTTGAACGATGTTGATAATAGACATATCTAATTCAGAACTAAAAATGAAATAGCAAGGGTAACACGATAATGAAAGAGACAAAGATAACATGCTTTGTATTACACTACTCTACTGATATCGCACACACACACACACACATACATTCGCACAAATTTTCATAGAATGTTCTCGTATTAATTGCGTGTCTAAGTCTAATGTAAAAACTCCATGCTGTTTGTTCGTGTAATCTTCGTGTCTGGAATCTCCAATTTCGTGGTTACAAGTTGCGAAAGTCAACTTATAACTTTAAAATATATTTTCTTTTGTATCGATACGATTTTTCGTTTTCGAGATTAACAATTTAAAAATAAATCTTTTTCTATATGATACATGGAAAAGGAATTTTATTCCATCTTAATACTATATTACGTAGAAGATAAATATTTTTGTATTTATATAATTATATTAAATAAAAAAATAAAAAACAATAAAATTGACAAAATACAATATAAAAGCTTAGTTTTAGTTATTATATTCTTGTATTATAATTAATATTATTATATTCTGCAACACCAACAATAAAGTATATCTTATCAGTTTTGTATTAAATATATGTATATTTATCTTAAAATGAATTCATATATCATATAATCAGTATTATATTTTTTAAATCTTCTTTTATTATCTTTTATTATCTACATGAGTATTGAAATTCAGTTTAACAATAATTGTTGTTAATTAAAAATTATGTTTCAACGTTTTATGATTCGCTTTAACCCCTTTAAGAATGACTTTCTAACAAAATAATTTATGGAAAACTATTTCTAAAGATTTTCAGAAGACGATTTCTAGGAATTTAAAAAGGATCTAATATGGTAGACCAAATTTGAAAAGAATATATATAATATTATCACGAAATTCGATTTTTAGAGAATTTTAGGAGCATTAAATTTGAATGTAACGTGAAAATGTTGAAATTTAAAAGAATAGTAACCTTTAATAAAGAAGAAACTTGTTACAGAGTTTAGAATCAAAGTTTCACACACACAAAGTTGATGCGCTTATAATCCGTCCTATTCTGTAACTAATAATCAATTACTAACTTTTGCATAGTACTGATACACTTCAAATAAAACAAAACGAAAAACTTTGGCGTTACTTAGTAAAAGTCCCTAATATCGAATTTTACTATAAGATTACTTTTTTAAAATACTATATACCTATATTGAATCAATCGTTCTGAATTTTTTATTTTTTATTTCGAATAAAGTATTATTAAATTACTTAAGTTTTATAAAAATCGATTTTTTCTTTGCTTGAGCAGGGTTTTTCGCTTTTTTATAATAAAAAAGTAAAATGTGTCGAAAATGTTTCTAATTTTCATTCATTTTCAAATTTGATTAAATGCATCAATATCACCCAAATCTATTTTAAAATATTCTATGAAATGACACCTTTCCAACGATATGTAACACTAATAGTACCATGTCAAAAATCTCCATCTATCAATTTA
This sequence comes from Cephalotes varians, assembly GCA_037157785.1. Taxonomy (NCBI): domain Eukaryota; kingdom Metazoa; phylum Arthropoda; class Insecta; order Hymenoptera; family Formicidae; genus Cephalotes; species Cephalotes varians. Next base: position 47,724 of record JANQDE010000328.1, read on the forward strand.
TAAAAAGACTTTTTTCCTAATCTAAGATATTATTTGAGTTTTAAGGAGCGCGATGATGTTTCTGTTTTGTTAGTTACTTTATTTGATTATTTATTTCATATAAAAAAAAATACATTAATCTAGTAACTACTAATCGAGTCTTGCCAGATACAGTAGAAGTATATTAACAATAATCCTACTGTGATGCTTGTTTGGCGCTACATTCTCGCAACTTCCTCCAGCAGTTCTCGAGCAAAATTAAAAAATTTAATTGTAATCAGTGGACAAATAAAGAAAAAGTAAACTATTTTACAGAAACAAAATTTCTCATTTTGTTGATTTTTTTATACTAATATTAGTAATACATAATCACATGCCATAAATTCTGTTCCTAAGAAAAATAAATTTATTTCATAATCAAAATAAAAAGCAACATGAAATGTATACTCGTTTTATTAAATTGATCAATTAAAAATAATTAAATTATTGAAAATTTCTTTTGAACACAAATTTCTTCAAATTTTTTCGAGTTTACAAACTCTAACAGCACACAAAACTTCGAATGAGTATCTTGATACTGTCATCATTAGATGATCTTTGATATTCCGGTGAGATTTAGAATAAGCTTTTTCCTTTAAAATTTACATAAAAAAATTTTTTTAATTTTAAATAGCAAGATTTGTTCAAAACTTCAACAAAATATCAAAAAATGAAATTAATCTAATGAAGATAATAGCATCAAGATTCGTGAGTTTTGCTGCGAGAATTTCCGATGTTTGAAGAAATTTATGAAATCAAAAGTAAATATTTTTAATAGTTATGATTATTTTTATATATTAATTAATTCAATAAAATGAATATACATTTCATGCTTTTTATTTTAGTAAAATATTTTTCTTAGAAATAAAATTATGACACAATTATGTATATAATAATTTAATCTCGATCAACTTTCTATGTTTCCGTTTATTTGCTTGAAAGAGATAAAAGATTAAATAATAATATTCTCTCAAGTTACATTTACCTAATTCAAGACGCGTACTGCAACTGGCACAACCAAATTTCCGGAGCGTTTTGATGCTCTCGTCAGCGCATTTACCACTCGCTTCGGCGAATCCTAAATAATTGTAAGAGCCCAAATTTATACATTGCGTTTCAGTTCCAGTAAATCTGTCAGAATTAAAAAATTTGGGATTTCAATTCTATTGATATGTAGCAATTGTGGTTTTCGTACGTAGTAAAACTTACTGAAACGTCCATCCATAATCACAAGTTACCCGATCTTTCAATGTAACTGTTGCACCAGGAACAGAACAAATCGGTCTGTTCCAACAATCTTTAACTCTTCTGTAGACATACTTGAGATAAAACTTTTCGAAATTGTCATAGAGCGGAGCATATCCCTAAAAACACATTTCAATATAAAAAAATATTTAAATGTTACGTAAAAAATAAAATATTGTTCATACATAGTTATAATTATTGTACAAGATAATATATTTATTACATATGTACTCAAAATTCAAAGATTTTCAAATTGTTTAATACAAAGATATTAATTCTACAAACAACAAAAATTATTCTATAATAGAATATATAGAATAGGGGAGATCAGAGCTGGTTGTCACACGAGAGTTGTCAAAAAATTTATAATTCAATAAATATATACTAGAAAATTCTCTTCTTTATATTGTAAATGCTGATGATATTAATAATATTAATTTATGTAAAAAGGTTTAATAATGCCAAAAGCATTGCTATATTACTTACAACAATTTTTAAGAAAGTAGTTGGTGAATAAATTTTTTTTTATCTTCTATTTTATTTTTGGTATTACTAATCGCAATTTCACTGTAATCGTAAAAAATGGCATGTTTTAAAAAAGTTTTACTGTGGTTGGTTAATCATTGTTATAACAAAATTTATGAATATAATCTCTTTTACTAAAAAACGGTCATGTGGGGTAGATTGTTCTATTCTACATGAATCTCTCTATTTCTCTATTCTTCGAGAAAACCAGGTTTTTCATTTAGCAACTGGTTTGAATAGTCATTTAGAGATTGTGTGAGATTAAATCATACCCAGTAAATGAAAATGGATTGAAATGGACAGAAATAGATTCGTTTCGTTCGTGTCAAATCCAGATTTTGATCTTTTGAATCCATTTCTATTCAATTAAAATTCCCGAATTTTTTAAAATCCATTTTAATCCATATGAAGAGATAAACACAAAGCAATTCTTATTCTTTTCAATTAAAAAAAAAAAATAGATATAATGCAAACCATTAATTAATTTTAATCTCTCACGCGGGACAAAAACAAAATGATTTCTATTTTTTAAATCCAAAAAAAGTTACTCGGGTCATACAATTCATTTTAGTCCATGACATAGGATTGAAATGATGTAAATGCTACTTTTTCAACCCATATTTTATTCAAATAAATTAAAATTTTCAATTCATTTCAATCCATTTTCGTTTGCTGGATAACTATGATATGAAACAAGAAAAGAAGATATAAGTAAAACTCCGCCTGATATTTTAAAAATCATCAAAGTAGCAAAAATGCATAATTTATCTATCCGACAAGCCGCATTACAATTTATTATAAATTATTGTGCATTAAGTTATTGCAAGAAAATGACTGAATATGATTAACCTTGGAATGTGTGACAACCTCGAGTATAGGATTAATTGTCACATTTTCATTTAAAATTAAATAATTTATTTGTACGATAATATGTTCAAGAGAGAGAGTAACATAATTTTTTAATATTTAAGAGATATATTGTAACGTATAGTGTTTTTTACATTTATTGTTTTCTAAAAATCACTAAACAAAATCTGTGACAATCAGCCCGGTATCTCCTAAATAAAATTCTATATATTTTTACATATCGAGTGAGTACATATGTACATATAAGTCAAACGCGCGCGCGTAGTGCAATTTATATCAATGTTCAATAAGATATAAATGATATCGCCGTACTTCTCTATTTTTTTCGGTGACAATCTTCGGAACAAAGAATAATTGATTAATAAATCCCAAGAACATGAGAATATAGAAACCAAGGTGTGTAAGCGCTGCTGTGACGAATGGAACTTTTTCAAAGGATTCCTTTGACCGTGATATTTTTTGTAATTCCACTTTTGTTGGACCGTGGGCAGACTGCAATAAATTTGTATACTGAATTGCACAATCTACAAAAATATTATTGATCGATCAAAGTGTCTGTTCAAATTTTCAAGACACAATGTTCAAAACTTTTATTCTAATTCCTTCTTAAAAAAAAATTTCTTTCAAATTTTTTTTTAATTTTTCTATATAATTTCATWTAAAATTTCTCAAAAACTAGAACACTTTTAAAAATATAAATATAAAAAAATAAAAATTTAAAATAAAAAATACATATAATTATTTAATTTCCTCTTAGTTTATATCTTTTGTATCTGTCTCTCTTCATTAAGAATCCAAAATTTAGAGCTATATATACATTCTCGTTTCAAAAGTATCAAGTTAAAAAAAAATGTTGAAAAGAAATAGAAACAAATATATACTGTGTAAAATTTTCATCATTTTATTTTCAAGAAGTATTACAAGATAAAATCTCATTAACATAAAGAAGTTTTAATATCTTAATTTTGAAGAAAAATTCTCTAGAATAAAACACAGAAAAACTTAGTTATATATAAATCTAAACGAAATATCTAAAAATATATTACAAAATCTTTACTTATTACTAAAGATATAAATACTCGCAAGATAAAAACAAAATTTATGGAAAAAACTTTCGATAAAAATTGATCCGAGATCTGAGATAAAATTTTTTGTAAATTACAAAATTGCCTGAGAATTTTCTTATTTCTCTAGACACAAAGAAAGATTTCATAAAAGTGATTTCGAATAAACTCCAATCAGCAATTAACTCATCGAGTTATATCTGCAATATTTCGATAATATGAAAAAAATTATTAATTTCATGTTATTTGATACATGGAACGAAAAATCAAATCATAACAAATTATTAGAACTTTTATTGTGTAATTTTGCAGTTGAATCAATTGTCGACTAAATTAATTTGATCGAAGTAGCGCTGAAAATTTCAAATTTCCAGATTTTCCCAGATAATAGACACTTTGCTATACGTTATTACAAAGAATATGACGTAAAAACAATAGCAGAAAAATAAGTTCTTCTATATTTATCTTTTCATATATTAACATAACGTAAATTTTATTAAAAATTTTCATATAGTAACGTAACGTAAATTTTATTAAAAATATGTGGAAAAAAGTTTCAATAATTAATAATGAAACAATACTGTTACAGGAACATGATTTTAATTTTTACGGAGATTCTAGTTTCCTGATGATTCAAACAAGGAGAGGAAAGGGCTAATGAGAATCGGCGCGGTAATTAGTGCGCAAATTGTTAATAAGTAAAATTAATTTAATAGGTATACATTTCGGCCAGCTTTTTGACCATCTTCAGTAACAATAGAAAATAATAGAAATACGCATAAGTTATTCAAGTATGATGTGGCTATCACGAAGTTGAAAAGCCCACAACTTCCTTAAATTTTTCCGAACTCCCAAAATATGGAATGACAAACCAAGAATTAATAATTTTATCATCTAAATGTGAAATTTTTTTATGATTCTGTATTTTATTATTAGAGTTAGTGATTAAGTGTCTAATTCTGTTAGAAATGATCTTAAAAATGAAATTGAGTGAGTAGTCATTCTCCAATAAAATTTTGACAATTAGTTCCAAATTTTTTTGATGAAAAGAAGGATGCGATAACATAAACATTCTATCGACCAGCCTAATAATCGTGCCTCTCTTTCAGATATGAGAGTAGCATATTATGGAGTCAACAAGTTACGAAATATCATCAAGGCACACAAAGATCCACTTCCAAATCTTTGCAAAAAGAATATGGTATATAAATTGAATTGCAATAATTGTGGGACTGCCTACGTTGGCCAGACGAAAAGACAACTAAAGACAAGAACCGCTGAACATAGAAACCACATAAAAAGAAATATGTCCATACATTCTGTGATCACCGATCAGAATAATCTTTGATTTTGATTGGGATAATGTAAAGATTTTGGTTGTCGAAAGGAATTTGAACAAAAGATTGATCTCCGAAATGATCAATATTAAATATCAAAGTAAGGGTTTAAATTTGTAAACGGACACGAATTCCCTTAACCGGGTTTACTTTTCGTGCCTCTCGAATATTTAGGATATTCATTATTTACTAGTCATTATATATTTTTCATTATTTATTATCTCTTTCGACCTTGTCAAAATAAGACTGTAATGTATACTTCGCATTCAGCGTTTGACTTTCTCGTAACACCGACGTGTGGTGTGTCGCTCGTTTAAGCTGAGGATGTGATCTGGCTGTTGGAGGTGAGTTGTCTGCATTACATTTAATTGCTTACTCAATCGGTCTATAATTTTAATTTTTGATATCTTGGGTTTCATTTCACATTTTATAGAGTTGCTCCATATTAGTCTTCCAAAAGTTATCGGTACAAATTACAATAAAAACAATCAGACAACTCGACTTTGTGACAGCCACATCATACTTGAATAACTTATGCGTATTTTTATTATTTTCTATTTTTACTGAAGATGGCCAAAAAGTTGACCGAAACGTATATCTATTAAATTAATTTTACTTATTAACAATTTGCGCACTAATTACCGCGCCGATTCCCATTAGCCCTTTCTCCTCCTTGTTTTAATTTTTACGTTATTAAAAAATTATATTTACACTGCGATTATAGTACGAATCAGTACAAGATCGCGATTTCATTTCTATACCCATAATGATAGTCATTACATAGTCAATTATTATTCCCATCAAAGATCATTTTCTCTGAAATAATTTAAATCTCTGCGGAAATTGCAAAATATTAAAAATAATAATTTCAAATTTTATCAATACTTGATTTTATTATCTGAAGAAAAGTTTGTAGAGAAGGGAATTATAAATAGATAAAGAAAATTCCGTTAAAATATATTCCATTGTACATTTTTTCCCTTTTTAGATTCTTTCATCCAATGAATTAGAATTGAATTAGTTTCTTCTCAACAAAAATATAAAAGCGTTTATGATTTCCAAATAATTAAGAATTGAAAATAAGAGACTAACAAACTAAGCTCTATTTATTTGTTATTTCAATGCATTATTTCGCAGAAAAAAAATTGAGTTTCCAAGTTTTTTCCGTGATTCTTTAGAAAAAATATCCTAATTACAATGTGATACATAAAAATAAATCCAAACCAAGGAAACGAATGATCACGAATAAACATTTGTGACAACTATAAACGAGTATAATAATCTCCTTTTTTTATCTATTTATCTATTTTGACAAAGATGGAACGTCGATATAAATTTCGACTTCTTCGTTGTCGTCTAAACATATTGAGCAAGTTCGTCTTCGCTTAATCCGAATCACATATTTCTTTATAGATTACTTAGATTAATATCACCTGTAAGAATTTGGCCGAAAATTGGAACGCAGATGCAAATTAATGATTTAAGGATGGTGAATTTCGAAAGGATAAATATATCAGGTTAGATTAAATTCCCTCTCAACGCTGTACCTCCTTGTAGCAGAGAGGTTCAGCGCGAACCGTCATAGGCCCCATTTTGCACCCGTAGGGACTTCGGCCTCTGCGATGGCACTTGCGGGGGAGCTGCGTCCGCGTGACTAAGTACGCGGAAAAGTGCGTGCCTAGGGGAAGGAAAAATTGTACCCGGAGAAGAAAAACTCTGTTAATAAACCAGCTGTATAGAACCTATAAGTATGAGCAAGATGAATGACGACTTACCGCCAAGTAAGTCCAGGCCTGTCGCCATCATACAATGTGTCACCTAACTGATATGTTACCAATGGGCACACTGACAGCAACTGTTATCACTGAAGGATGACGTCAAGAAAAAATTTTTTGTGACGTAAATCTCGAGGATATCGAGAATCCTCTGAGTGGAACAGAACAAGGTCAGTAGGATTGAAGCCTTCACTACCTTGGATTTGGAAGATGGAAGTCGCCATTGATGATGTGTTATCTGGGATGAAAGTTGTCCGATAATGCGGACGACAAATGTTGAATACTCTCTGTATGAGAAAGATAATGGCTGTTCTTGCCAAGCGGGCGAAGTTATCTGCGGCATCGAAACAGTCAATAAATGAGGCTTCCATCCTGGAAGTTGAAGTTAAAGTTGAGATTGACATTTTAAATCTTAAGACGGAGAATCCGAGAAAATCTAAAAACTCCGGGTGGAGATCGGCAGGTTTCGAGATTTCGCATTAGCTCAGCTCAATCCGAGAACGGCGGGCTAAAGATTCTCTAGAATCCCCTATCTCCATCCTCTGAGAAAATGAAAGGAGAGAATGAGAAAAAGGAAAGTTTGAGATTTTCGTCTCTCTTCATCCTTGATCCTTTCATAGGGTTTATTCGGAATCTCTCTAAGGCTATTAAAATCTTCGGGGAGCAAATCAACAAGCTCGAGATTGTAGTTTCTCCCAACCTCTTGCTCGGTTCTGGAAAAAGAGAGAAAAAGAGAAAAGGATCTTGCTCTCTGTGATTGGTTGAAAGAGAGCTTATATGTTGTCCGAATTTTCCGGCTCCTGAGATGGATTCTCTCGATTCGAAATTCGGGAGAGGGAAGAGATATGACCTTTCAGTATCTCCCTCTGTAGGAGGATGCTAAATCATCATGGTCCAACATTGTAAAAAGGAGCAATAAAAGAAAAGAAGGCTCTGATTGAGCACTATAGTGATCTCAGATTGTGCAAGTTCCGACGCATATACCGTAGCGCACGTCTTACTACACGTGCTTTATTTAACAGTATTGTACATAAATTTGCAAACTGATATAAAAGTCTATCGATAAAACAATATAATTTATAATGATAAGTAATAATAAACTTTATTAATTTTTGCTAATACTGCCTTCGACGCAACTTGTTGATAGTTGTAGATGTTCCATTTTTTTATTCTTGTCATTTATATACACCACTAATCTACATACGCTCTACTACACTATCACTATTATTTCACATTATTACTAGACACTATCATACACTTCTGTTACTGAACAAGACATTCTTCTTAATCCCATAAATTTCTTATAAATCCGATTACATCCTTCTCTGGAGTTAGAGATCCAACAATTCACTTCGCGCACTTTTATCCCGCGTAAATACTTCACCATATTGATAGGAGGTACAAGTTATACAAGCAATACGCTTGTTGTATGGTCATGGTAGGTCGTGCGCTATTACGCAATCTGGAATCACTGCTCCAAACCCGCTCCTTCTTTGAATAAGACGGGGAAGGATCGTAGTGCCCCCACTAAAGAGGAATCTAAAATAATAGAGGACGGGATTGAAACTCTGATTTCACAACTGCGAAGAGACGCGCGAAGGATATACGCGACTTAAGCTCCCCGCGACGTAATGAGCACCGGTTTGGACTCAAAAAACATGTAATTTCCTCGGTAGCAGAAATGGGGCAACGCAAAAGTACATCTGGGCTCCATTCATTCATCACACTCGGATATTAGAACTGCGTGCCCAAGAGTCCGGCCAAAGCTGCGCTAAGGATATCAAAGGCAGTCGGGATCCATTTTGGATAGATCCTGACACAGGTCCTTTTTGACAGAGGGCTTCCAAGATGTTTCCGGTGCCTCTCTAGAGATCATGTGTAGCGGTAATTCCAGTGAGGAAACTGGAATTACTGCTGGAAATGCGAGGGTGAAGCGGAGATCTGCGCCAACAAGACGCACTGTCCAAACTGAACATAGAAGAATCCTACATGTCCCCCTCTCCGAAGGTGGGTTCAAAGACGTCCTTCCAGGAGATGCGAGGCTTTTGGCAACCGCCCTTTAGATGGACTAATTCAGTAGAAGTGATGCCTGAAATCTGGAATGAGCTAGCCTAGGGAAGACTGTGAAATTATGTTTATACAGCGTTCCACGATTATCCTCTTAATGATGTGATGTGGATAGAGAAGTTTTAGTAAATAGACAATGCATGCAGATTCCTATTAAGCTGAACTCCCATTATCAAAAATCAAGTTTGCACTAGAAAAATTTAGTGCTATTTAGGTGCTAATTTAGTATCCTAGTCCGAATATTGGTGCTCGAATCGTTTAGCGAGAAATCGGTTTAAAAAATGGGGAGTTCAATTTAATGGCAAATTGGACCCTCCCATATTAGAAAAAATATATTTCGTGGTCGTATAAAAAAAAAGTGTACCAGAATTTTAGTGCTAATTTGGTACTCTCAAATAGCGCAAAAATATTTCAAAATATATCATTATTTAATAAATACCACTATGTTCAGCACTGCACCGTCAAGTCCATCACATACGCTTACAGAGTTTGTGACTCACGCATGTATTCGGATCTAAAATAATCTAGATTAAACCTTACAAAAAAATATCAAACATAAAATTTGTTATTAATTGTAACAATAATTAACTTATTCCGACAGGCACCGAGTACTAAGTTCCGTTAACTGATCGTCAAAGAGTTTGATGCTCGTATAATTATGATACTAAAATGATCCTCAGACTCCGTAATATCGAAATATAACAATGTCTGATTTTAGTGCTAACTGTAAGACATAAATTTTATGACGAACAGATAACGGATTTTAGAGCGCGGCGCGCCCGTTTTCGAGAAATAAATTATTTTCATAACAAGGTTAAATAAAGCACAACCAATTAGATAAGGGCTCTCAATATAATAACAAATACAATAATAAATAAATTAACGAGTTAATGAGAGCAATGATAACGCAGTTTTTAGAGCGCAATATTAATATAATATGATCTATTACAAATAATTACATATATTCTTGATGTCCGAATGTTTCGGCTTGTCTTCAAGTTATCTTCAGCGGATTCTTAAACAATTTCTTATTCTCTAGAATGTAACGGGAAGTAAGCGGATCCACAGTACTAATTGTGTTCCTCCAAATATCAGTTACTGATATAGGATATGATAGGATGATATAGTCTGTTGCAAATTTTGATGATTTATAAATAATTGAGGAGATTGTCCACATTTCTATGGATTTCACTACCATGTGTCGTCGATAACTTTTTCAACATTATATCAATTATCAAAGCATTATTGCTGTTATTAATATGTAGAGAGTCTAAGAATTCGTCAAGAACTAACGTTACAATACAAGAATATAAGTATGGCAATGTCAAAAGATAAAACAATAAATATAAATAAATAATGAACTATCACACATAATACAAGAACGCATTGGTCAAACTATACATATTTAATATATTCGGTACTGATATGTACAGTATGTATATTTAATCCTCTATTTGCGTATTTTGTTAAGAATCTCGATGTATGCATATTGCAGACATTCTGTATCAGATTGCAGATTTATGGCATTCTTCTGTGCTTTAATGTTAATCATTTCAGACACTAATCTTTTTTGATAATGTTTTTCTATATCTAATATTTTTGGATTCTCCCAAAGTCATGATCAAATTCTATTTTGTGTTCCGTGATTATGAATGATTGGAAGGTTTTTTGTTAATATCTTTTTTATGTTCCGCAATTCTGGTATTAAGTTTTCTCTTTGTTTATTCTACATATTTATTTTCAGTGTTTTATAGTTAGCACTAAAATCAGATATTTATATATTTTGATAGTACGATGTCTGGGTCATTTTAGTACCATAATCATACGAACCAAATTCTTTGACGATCGGTTAACGGAACATAGTATTCGATGCCTGCCGGAATAAGTTAATTATTGTTACAATTAATAACAAATTTTTAATTTTTTTGTAATATCTAATCTAGATTATTTTAGATCCGAATATATGCGAGCAAACTTTGTAAGCGTATGTGTCGGACTTGATGGTGCAGTGCTGAACAGTGATATTTATTAAATAATAATATATTTTGAAATATTTTGCGCTATTTGAGAGCACCAAATTAGCACTAAACTGCTGGTACTTTTTTTATACCGTATATATTTTTTCTGATATGGGGGGGATCCAGTTTGCCATTAAGCTAGACTCCCCATTTTTTTACCGATTTCCCACTAATGGACATCAAACATTCGAACATCAAAATTTGGACCAATGTTGCAAGATTCGTAGATAGGATAAATCCCACGATAGAACTCTTTGCGCATACGTGAACTACGTCACAGACCATATGACTGATATAGGGGTACACGTATTTAAATTCAATATAAAGAATTTCTTGGGATATGTATAAAAATTTTTTATATTTTTTGCTATGTATAATATTTATATTAGTAATATAAGAAATATAGCAAGAAGAAAAAGATAAGGCCAACTAACGAGCATAAATTTGTTTTTGTTAAAGGTCGAATAGTTATAATAGTTATTAACATAAAAAGATGTTTCCAATACAATATAATAAATTAAAAACGTAAACGTTTCGACTATCACAGTCTTCTTCAGTACGAATAAATAGATAAATAAATCGAAAATTATAAAGAAAATGAAGAGACACAAAAAATAAAGTTGTAATATAAAAAATGCAATATGAGCATTGCTATTGCAGTTCTCATTACAATGGTCTGTATTATATGTAAAATAAAATTAATTCGGTTATTAGATAAGTAAAATGATTATTAAAATTGAAATAATTATCAAAGCGTTTCGGTGTGTCAAAAATTTAAAATAGAGATTTGTAAGACTGTTCCTCATTTGTCGGGGAGAACTGCTTTTGTCCTATGGTATCGGTAGTCAAAAATTAAATGATGTAGATGTGATGATAAAATCTATAATCAGTTAATCAGATATACTGATTAATCCGTTATTATAAGATTCGTAACCAACAATTCACTAATTTTCACTTTTGTGTACAGAGAATAAAATGAATATGTAAAACTTACTCAGTGAAATAAGACAGCGTAGGAATACAAGTATGCGGTTTCGTCGATTTTCGTTGTAATGAAATTTATATAAATCAGAGACGTAAAACTTGCGTGCGTGTCGACGTTATGTTCGCAAATGACAAGTGGTAATATATTAATAAATATAGTTATAGGTGCTGTAGTAATTTTTTGGTATAGTATGTGTTATTATAATATAATATGTGTAGAGAGAAGTTGATTGGATAGAAGAACAAAGTATTATGATTTTGCATTGTATTGTGTGTCTTATATATATTTTAATGTTATGAAGTTTATTCAAAAGCTATTATTTGGAAAGCTGATCAAGGATATCCATATATGCATTATCGAGTAAATCCCTATTATTCTGAGCATTAATACCATTTTTTTGTTCTTTTATGTGTATCATTTCCGATATTGATCTCTTGTAAAAATTGAGTTCAGAGTCTAAAATTTTTTTATGTTTCCCAATCAAAGGTGTGTGAGATATTTTAGAATGTGTTCTGTAATAACTGAATGTTTGGATGAAATTAGTTTTATATTACTGCTATATTCTTTTATTCTTGTTTTCAACTGCCTCTTAATTTGACCAACATAAGAAGTTGCAATCTTTACACGAAATTTGGTATACCATGTTATTGTTAGAAAATAAGTGATTTGTATTCTTGTGAACCTTAATGAACTTTCCAAGACTATTTAGGATTCGGTATTCCGTGATAAATTTTCTTTGTCGATTGTGGACAATATTAATTCAGAGATTTTATTGATATAAAATAAAACTGATATGAATATGAAATTTTTACTGTTAATAGAATCATTGTTATCTGCTGAAAAGATCTCCTAAGAGTTGAATTTTTTAAATAATAGATGAGAGTTTTAATTCTGTCATTAAATTTTTTAATAAATTAGTTCGAGAGAACCATTATCCAATAATAATTCTATGGCAACTTCCAAATTTTTTTGATGGAATTTGGGGTGTAAAAGAAGAAATGCTCTGTCAATTTTAAACTGTAAATGGTACCAATTTTGTGGCACGAAGGATGGCTAGAGTGGAACGATAGAATCTTCCAAAAAGTCTTTTTATGAATCCAGTCAATGTAGATAGTGTTATTAGAAGTTGTTGTGAGAAGATCTAAAAAGCTTAGAGAGCGATTATCCTCGTGTTCTATAGTAAATTTGAGTCTGTCATGGTAGTCATTAAAAATTTTAAAAATCAAATCAATTTTGTCCACAGGAGCGGCCAATATTATATCATCCACGTATCGATAGTAGAGAGAAAATTTAATATTAATTTTGTTTAAACATTCGGTCTCCAGATCCTGCATGACTATATCAACAATTATTGATGATAATGGTGAACCCATCGGAATATATAAGTTTGTTTAAGTTTGTTTATGTTATATTTTTGGGGATCGTTAGGATCCCCCTACCGTGTCGCCCGTTCCTCATCTTCGGAGTGGTTTCACTGTAGCTGTCAGCGCCCCTGGTGAACGGTTTCCCGATCCGAGAGAGTGTTTTTTTCCGGGAAAGTCGATGACTTGCTATGCCTTTGAGAGAGAAAAATATTATGCCATGAGGCGCCATGAGGCGGAATCGAACCTGGATCCTTCGGTTTGTAGTCTATCGCACTAACGATTATGCTACAGCCACCTTGTAATGTATCTGTTGCTGCGAGTCGTATAGCAAGTTCATCAACGGCGAATGTGGCGGACGGCAGTCCGCCACAATGTTATTAAAAGTAAAATATGATAACACAAATTCAATAGCTAATATAAATTCGTTTTCAGGAATATTGGTGTTGTATTGGATGTACAATCATCTCTTATTGATACCATCAATGGCTAGATCTAGAGGTACATTGGTAAATAAAACTATCACATCGAGAGAAAGCAGCACATCAGAATTGCTTACAGTTACTACTAGAAAGAGAGTTATATAAGTCAAAGCTATTCGCGGTGACTACTAGAGTGTTCAAGGCTGTCAGAAATAATTTTGTGTAAAAATGATGCAAAAGAATAGAGAACTGTGTTTATGGAGGAGACTATTCTTTCGATAGATTTGATAGGGTTTCTGTTAACGACCATGTATGTGTTAACATCTGAGTAATTCTTTTAATTTTTTTATGTAAAATTGTTTGTCCAGTGATGTTCCCCTTATCTGCTCTTGTAAAAATTATGTTTTGATTTTCATGACAAAATTGTTTTGTTAAATTTTGCATCAAATTTTTATCGATTGTATTTTTTGTAGATTAACAGGAAATGTACATATATTAAATTTATTAATTAAACATATATTATTAAACAATGTAAACAAAAATAAATATAAAATTAAATATGCATAATTATATATAAAATATATCCATATATTGCGCATGCGTGAGTTTGTCCCACGAGTCTCGCAACACTGATTCGGACTAGGGTACTAAATTATCACTAAATTTTTTACCTAGTGCGAACTTGATTTTTGATGGTGGGTCCAGCTTAATAATAGGGGTTGCAGAATCGTTGACAATGTGCATCAAATCCCATGCCGTTTTCAATATCTTGTAAAATGATCAATTTATTCTTTTGACAGTTATTAAAAATTTGTATACTGTACTTTTACTGAATTCTTTGAGATACAAACAAAAATGGCAAAGATACAAGTACAAAAAACGATTCTCTTTCGAATGCCGTTGCCCATTTTTCGATATTGTAAAATTGTCAATTTATTCTCTTGAATTATCCAAAAATTTGCAAAACGTATATTTCCAAATCCTTTGAAGTACAAACGAAAATAAAAAAGTACAAAAGTACGATAAAAGTACAGCTATCAAAAATTACTTTTAAAAAAAAGGTGCCAAATGCACGCTCTTTTCACAATCAAAACAGAGCAATAATTTTACTTTTCAAAAAAGCTGTCGTATATGGCAAAATCCGTAGAACTTTTAACATTTAGCTATTGGAAAAAAAAAAAATCTGAAAGCACAATTACAAAATTGGTGTTTTTTTTTTGTAAATACATTAAGTATCAACAAAAAAATACGGCTCATGATTTTAATAAAAAGTTATATATATTTTTAATGAAGACAATGATTTATACTCTGCCACACGAAAAAAAAAGTGTCTTGATCTTGGGTTTAAACCATAATTTCCTATTGTATTTTGACCCGCTGAATCTGAATTC
>JANQDE010000328.1:63272-98471 GCA_037157785.1 Cephalotes varians
TATCCTCTAAGAATTCCTTAGTTTACTCTATTATCGGTTTTTTTACATGAACTTCTCTTTGGAAAGCGTACTAGCGAGTATTGGTAYATGTTTTTCCAGARTTTTCGCTAYCCATAAGRACCTTAARAATCGATTTTAGACTTAAAGTCAGTGTTTGAACTTGCGATAACTTAAATTCTAAAAGTTCTACGGATTTTGCCATATATACTTTTTATAAAAAAATATAATATTAGGAAATGGCGCTAAATTTGGAATTTAAGAAAGAACTATGAATACAATATATTAAAAAAATAAATACATAAAAATATAAACTATTAAAAAAAATTAAAATATTTAATCAAAAAATAACAAATTTAAACTCCTAGTATTTTAAGGTATAGCAGCGTCAAGTTCTTTTGTCTTTTAATATATTTTGTTTTATTTTGATTAAATTTGTTATGATCAAAATATTTCAGATTACGGCTAACTATTACGATTATAAAAACTAATTATTAAAATTAGCAAAACAAATATATTATGTAAATAAATTAATGAAAACTAGGATTTAATTTATTATGGATGAGGTAAATTTACAGTAACATTTGCATTCTACAATTAGTATTTCCTGAAGTTTGAAAAAAAGATATATAACGAAACAAATATATAATTGCATACTCTTATATAATTATATATGTAGACATAAATAGAAGGACATTTTAATACATATATACACACATAAAATTATTACATACAATAATAAATATAAATATAAATTTTATATGTAAAATAAACCTTAAAAATGAAACATTATATATACAGGGTGTCCCATTTTAAATAATACATTAAGATTTTTCGAAAACGATAATAGACATGGAAAAATTTTTTTTAAACAAAAGTTGTATGGTTCGAAGAGGGACATAAGAAGGTACCATTAATTTAACCTTGGGTGGTATCGTTAAGGTCAGATCGAGGTTACATCGATTTTATTAAACAGAATACCATATTTTTGATTCCAGAATCTAATAGCTGATAGCAAGAGCTTTTCAAAACACTATAATGAAGTTCATTTTCGTTAAGTATTTTCCGAGTAAACTGAAACTCGAAAGTTACAGTCTTCATCATTGTCATTAGCATCGGAACATTAAATTTATTAACGTGCTATTTTCGGATTGTTAATTCCGGCCTCTTTGGCAAAATGGTTCATGCCGATTATTTCTTGTCAACGGATTCCACGAGAACGAATGTGTGCGATCTTGTTCCTTTTTTTTTCTCGCTGTTCTAGAACTTACACATAATTCTAATCCACACATCACTCGTTTGAACAATATATACACGCTGATTATTACTGTTTTTACTGCTATCGCATTGTTCCTTAAATTTTTTTCATTATTTTCTTTATTAAATCGAAATTTCTCTTTTATATCAAGGTTTAGCAGCGCCAAGTTTTTTTACATAAAAATTTTTTTATTTAAATTTTTTCATTTTGTATCGTTCTTTTTAGTTCTTTGTAATTAAATCTTTTATTCGATTAACATATATATATTTGAAATATATACATAAGTACTTGAGTTTGGTACAATAGTTTTCTCTTCAAACTGCGTATGGAATTTAACTGTCGAGATAACAGGATGAAACTTTGCGCCATTTATTTAATATCAAATCTTTTATACAAATGATATAAATATTATTAGGATTCGTTATTATAGAACTTTCGAAATAATGAGATTATAACTTGGCGCCATTTATTGATATTAAATCTTTTATACAAACGATCACTTGGCTTCAGTAGATATGATAATTTCAAAATAAATTATTATTTTTTAAATTAAAACTAGTACCACTTGGATTAAACAGGAAGATTCTTTAAATGGAAATACAAAGATAATATCACTTAGGTTCTATTTTTTAATTTGATACATCAGTTTCTTTCGAGTACAATAATTCGTACCACTTAGGTTTTATTTTTTAATTTAATACATTAGTTTTTTCGAGAAGGCGCCAATACTTGATAGCCTTTTTTTACCTTTTAAACAATTCACCCAGTTTCTTCACACTTTGATAGGAAACGGATGTCATCACGTGATTCTATGGCCATAAATCTATAAGAAATCATACAAATTTCATTTTCTGACTGCTAACAAAAATCGACACTGTAACTTACTTCTTACTTCTTAGTTAGTTAGTGGTTGCCATATTAGATCCATCATTTTGAATTTTGTAATCCTGACTCCAGATTCGTATTCAACGACTGTAATACCCCCCCGCCCCCCATTTCTCTCCCATTTTTGTCACGAGTTTTGTGATTTAGTGACGAGCTGTATTTGAATAAATGGGGTCATCTTTGGGGTTTTTAATTTTCCCCATATTTTAAAAGCAAAAGAATATCACCATGTGATTCTATGGTCAAAAACTAAGAATGCAAATTTTACATGTTCGTTTAAGAGCAAAAGTCGGTCACTTTTTAACATACTTTTTTTCAAATTTTGACTGCAAATTTGAAATCAAAGCTTCAAAAACGTATAAAATTTTAGTTATGTATAAATCATAGTCAAATTTTTTAAAATTTAATCATTATATAAACGTTTTAAATTTTGACTTCAGATTTGTAATCAACGATCTCAAAAATCCTGATATATAAAAATTCAACAAAATATTTGAAAAAATTTGTACAACAAAGATTGAAAATCTTGAATTTATTTTTTGCTAGAAATCTTTTTTATGCTATATATACTCATTCTTTTCTGAATATGGCGGCACGATTTGTCTTATGTCCAAATACGAAAAGTTTAAGTATTCCATAGAAAAGTCTATCTTTTATCTTAAGATGATATAGTTTCACGTTTTATAATCATAAATAAAATTAAATATGAAAGATTTACTCAACTTCTCGACCATGCTTCAAATAGTGCATATACGATGTAATACCTAATTCTTTTTTATGCAATGTTTAATTTTTTCCAATTACATCAAATAAAGAAAACTAGCTCGTATTTTTGCAAAGCAATAAGAAAAAAGAGGTGACCGATAAACGAGTAATATGAGAATAGACAGTTAATGTATTCACTTATAATTATATAAAAATAAAATAGGACGTTTCAGACTTTATTAGTTATCTTTAACTTAATTAATAACTTAAATTATACATAAAACACTAATAATTAAAAATGAATTATAAAATAAAGAGAAAAACTACATAAAAAATCGGACACATAAATATTGTTGCGCCGTGACGTCTCCTGTTCCATCGGAGTCGTTCAACTTCAACTGGGAAAAATCGATATAAACGTGGAGAGAAGTTCAATGAAATGAAAAGAAGAACGACATTCTTTTGTAATTGAGTTGTGCTGAGTTGAGAGTTCTTGTTATTCGAATTGGCAGTTTTAAAATAAGGCTCTCTGTTCTTTTCAAGACTCTGCAGTTAATTATTATTTGTACGATTGACGGGAGTGAGAGCACGCGTCGTGAGTGCGGTAGTGTCGTACTCTTGAGAGTGTGTCGCGTGAACGCGAGTTCGCTCAACCGTGTCGCGGGCAACATTTTGGAGGCTCGTCCGAGATCGCGTTCGGACATCGGAACGAAAGAGCGAGCGTGGAGCATGGCTACGAAAAAGAAAATCTACACTCGATCCTCGAGGGAATCTGAAGCCCCGACTCCAGAGACGGTTCTTCATTCCGTGATGGAGGAATTCCGATAGATGCGGGAGGGACGTGCGCTTCAACAGCAGCAGCAGGAATTGCTGACAATGTTACGTCAATGGGACGAGGAGTTCCTACAATTACGAAAAAGGACAGCTAAGTCCTTCCTATAACAGAATTTCTCGTGAGTCGGGATCGAATATATAGGGAATGATGTGCGCGATTCTCCAAATTTTGGGGAGTTAGGCTACAAATTAAAACCCGATATTTATGACAGGAGTGTTCTGCTGCGGGAATTTCTCGTGCAGTTTGAGTTAATTTCGCTCGCAAACAAATGGGATAATTTTTCGAAGTCCGTCGCGCTGGCCTCAAGTGAGGGGGAAAGCTCGTTCGGTTTTGGACGAGGAGATAGAGTTGAAGAACTTGAGCTTCTCTGAGTTAAAATCGAAGCTAGAATTTCGTTTTGGTGAGGGACATTTGGCGCGGATTTATTATTCGCAGTTCACAAATCGCAGGTAGAAGGACGGGGAGAATTTCGTTACACTCGGAGCGGAGCTAGAACGCTTATCGTGACTGGCTTACCCTGAGTGCTCCCACGAATTGCGGGATAAGATTGCGTGTGCGCAACTTATTTCGGCGTTGCCAAACGGTTTCGTAAAGCGAACACTTCAGTTGGAGGACATAATCTCACTGAAGACAGCTGTCCAAAGAGCGATAGCCGTGAAAATTATAGGAGAACAATGCCTTCGAGATAGAGGGAGGGCAGAGGAAGAAATTTAAATTCCGTGCAAAAAAAGGAGAAAAATAAGAGAGGAGTAAGGATGGAGAAAGAAAAGAGGAATAAGGGAGAAAAACTGTGAAACAAGGGAGAGCGACATCGCGTTTTAAGAAAGGGAAGAAAAGAGAAGGAATGCTGACAATGCGAGGCGAAAAGGCATTTTCGTTATGAATATCCAGTTGACGGTACCAAACAAAAGGGAAATTAGGAATAGTCGAGCTTTTCGAGGCGAAAATCCGACTAGAAAATCGAATGCCCCGAAAAATGTGGAAAAAGTTATCCGCGTTAGTAAGAATGCTGATCCCTTTATTTTTCGCAGGAAAATAAATGATAAATTTTGATTTTAAGCTAGATACGGGCTCTGATGTAACAATTATAAGTCCTAGGTTAGCCGACATAAACGAAAAACATATTCTTTTGCGTTCCTGCCGTAGCGAAGTAGCCTGTTCCTCAGAGCAAGAAGCAGGTGCGAAGCTTTTTGGAGTTCTGTTCTCATTATAGAAAGTTTATCAGAGGTTTTTCTATTATCGCGAAACCTTTGTTTATTTTGACGGAGAACCAAGCCAAATTTCTTTGGACTGAATAATGTCAACAAGCGTGTGATAAATTGAAGCAAACGCTAACAGCAGCTCCTTTACTTTCTTTTCCTTTGGGGGAAGGAAAATTTATACTCGATACGGATGCATCCAATCACGGGATAGATGCAGTGTTGTCTCAGGAGCAGGAAGGAATAGAGAAGGGTGTTGCTTAGTCGTGTTTTAAGTAAAGCGGAGAGGAATTACTGTGTAACTCGAAGAGAATTATTAGCATTGGTGCAATCGATTAAGCATTTTCATCATTATTTATACGAGCGATGTTTTTTAATTCGTACTGATCATGCTTCGCTTAGGTGGTTGATGTCTTTTAAGGATCTGGAAGGACAGCTAGTCGCTGGTCAGAAAAACTTCAGCAATACATTTTTAAGATTTGCCATCGGAAAGGACGAGCGCACGGAAATGCTGAGGGACTTTCCAAGCATCCTTGTCTTGAAGCGAAATATAAATATTGCTCCAAAGTAGACGTTCAGGATGCTCAAAATGTCTTGAGGGGAAAAGAAATTGTGGGTCGTTTGATTTTGGAAAGAAACTTATCTAAGGAATGGCGAAAAGAACAGTTGGAGGATCAAATTGTTTCAATTTTCCTGCAAAGAAAGAAGCGTAATTGTCGACCTAATTGGGAGGTTGTTGTTAGGGGAATATCTTCCAAAGTTTATTGGACTCATTGCATTAGTTGTGCACAATGGAGTGCTTCATAAGAAATGGGAGGCTCCAAATTTAAAATCCAGTATCTTACAGGTTATCGTTCCACGAAAATGCATTAAGCGGGTACTGGAGGAAGCTCATGATACTTCATCTGGCGGCCACTTTGGAGTAAACAAAACTTTGGAGAAGATTCGAAAACGGTTTTACTGGGCGACTTGTAAGAGGGATGTGAACAATTGGTGTAAATCCTGCATGGTATGTGTTGCTAAGAAGAGTCCTCCAGACAAGGAGAAGTCACCTATGCAAATTTTTAATGCGGGAGCCTCTTTCGAGAAATTGCAGATGGATATTTTAAGTCTCTTTCCTTCTTCTGTTACTAGAACAAATATCAAATACAAATATCTTCTTGTAATAGTTGATTGTTTTACTAAGTGGGTGGAAGCTTTTCCTCTAAAGAATGCAAGAGCCTCCATGATTGCGAAGGTATTTGTAAATCAGGTTGTTTCCAGATGGAGGATTCCGCTGGAAATACATACTGATCGGGAAAAGAATTTTGAATCGTGGTTGTTTCAGGAACTGTCATGGATGTTGAGGGATCAAAAAAACTAGAACTACTGCTCTTCATCCACAGTGATGATCTGATAGACAAGTAGAAAGACAGCATTAGACAATACTTCAGTATCTTTCGAAGTTCATTGAAGAGAATCAGAGAAATTGGGATCGATGGATTCCAATGTTCCTTCTTGCTTATAAGTCAAAACATGAGATCACCCAAGTGACTCCAGCTGAGCTTTATTTTGGACGAGATTTGAATTTACCTTTGGATCTGTTACGAGGTTCTCCACCTAGTAGTAGACATACTGAAAAACCTGACAATTATATTTAAAAATTGTAGGAAAAATTAGACGAAATTCATTAGGGATCAGATGGAAATGAAGTCTAACGTAGTTAAGGGACGTTATGATGAGAAAGCTAGACAAGGTTTTTCGAACAAGATCAAAAAGTCTGGCTTTATAATCCTCGAAAAAAGAAAGGGAAAACTCCTAAATTGCAGATAGATTGGGAAGATCCATATGAAATAATTAGAAAGTTAAGGGCTATAGACAGAGTGAAGGCCTGAAAAATCGAGGGTTTTTGAGAATTTTTTAAAGTATATGATAAAGTCAGGTAATTTTGTTTTATGGTATCTTTAGTCTATTAATATTAAAGCACTTAAAAAAATTTTTTTGTCTCGTTATCTATAATCAAGACTGCTGTACAAATGACCTGAAAAGGTTCTTTTTGCCTTGTTGACAGCAAATCGACTATATACATTGTCTGAAACAAAAAAACTAAAAAGATTATGAAAGATAATGAATATAGCTATAGCCGAACGTAGGGAAATTTAAATTGTAAAAAGTAACAAAAAGGACATGTGAAGTTTTTTTCTTAATTTGGCCTTCTTTTTGTTACAAAAAAAGTTGAATAAAATTGTGAAATTTTTATTAATTAAAAAACGGCTACGTCCAGCGACAGAGAGAAGTTTTCTGAATAAAATGCAATTTGTTCCATGTCAATGGGTCGAGTAGATTTTCTGATATGCTGTCAACCAGATTGAAAAAAATGATTTTGAGAAAAACGCGTTTGAAGTTTTAGTTTCAGTTTTTCTTTCGGCGTGCAGGATTTACACTTTATAATAATTTTAAATCCAAGTCTTCGTTTATTACCCTTGCAAAACTCTACGTCTCCTTCACACGTTTTACATTTCACATATTACTTATCGCGGAAAAACGATGATAAAATTAATAATCCTGTAGCTGATACTTGGATAAACAGTCACATTAGTTTCATCAAAACTTAGTTTTTTCGACGAAGTGCTGATATTCAAGTTTGGCTTCTCTGCTTCGTCGCGATTTACAAGACCAGATATTTTTCTCTTTCTATCAACTCTCGTCAATTTTCCAATTTCATACCTTTTTTCTCTCTTATCCATGACACTACACTTTATAAAAATAAAACTTTACAAAGTGTTCAATATAACGGAAATCGTGTAATTAACAGACCGACTAGTTAGTCGAGTAAAATGACTTGGCAACTGACAAAAGACCTCTCGTTCGGAAAAGATCGAATTGGAGCGCAGGATTCTTGCCCTCTCATGCCTCTACCGCGCTCCGTCGTACAAAAACTATTGTATCTCCATTAATTTTTTAAATATCTTTTTAAAACTTGGCATATGTATTTTCGATACATATATCTTTCAAAATATTACAAAATTAAAAAATCGATTTTTTTCAAAATTTTACCCTGTTTATAGCCCTTAAGTGTAGTGTATTGTATTCGACGTTCAAATAGACATAGAAATAAGGTCGTGCATTCGGATAGGTTAGCATCTTTTTATGAAAGAAAGAAGTAAAAAAAAAAATGCGTCAGAGCCCAAACTTTTGTAAAAAAAAAATTGYTGTTGGAGTTTATACGTTTTTTTTTTTTTTACAGAGTTGGACAAGGAAACGGAACGAGAGTTGAAAAGGGCGGCAAGAAAGTAAAGAAAAAAAAGAAGTTCGCAGGAAATAACGGCGAAGGGAAAAAAAGAAGTCCGCCTTATCCACGGTTTTTTAATTCGTGGTTTTTCCTGTGGGGCTGAGGGCGAATGCCAAGGCGGGGGCTAGAAGATATCTCTTCTTAGGAAGTCTCCTTAAGGGAGAGTCGTTTGGATCCACGGAAAATATCCCCTTCTTGTCCGAAGAATTCAAGAGGATTGTGACATGAAGAGTTTCGCGCAACTCTCGCAAGAAGCCTGAGACAACAATCCAGGAAGAGCAAGAAGACGCGATAAGTTTAGGAAGTCTTGATTGTCGGGATGACAATCTGAAGAAGGAAGGGAGCAGTGTTGCGCCGCGGCGCCTTCGTCTCCTGTTGTGTCGGAGTCGTTCAGCTTCAATTGATCGCGGGAAAAATCGATATAAGCGCGAAGAGAAGTTCAATGAAGTGAAAAGAAGAACAAAACGTTCTTTTGTAATCGAGTTATGCTGAGTTCAAAGCTCTTGTTATTCGAATTGGCAGCTTTAAAATAAAGTTCTGTTCTTTTCAAAGCTCTACAGTTCATTAATTATTATTTGTACGATTGACGGGAGTGAGAGCACGCGTCGTGAGTGCGATAGTGTCGTGCTCGTGAGAGTGTGTCACGTGAACGCGAGTTCGCTCGAACGTGTCGCGGGTATAACAATATTATTATTCTAATAACGAAAAATATAGAATAAATTWAAAAAAATAAAATAAATAAATAAAAAGTGACGAAACATTTTCTTCAGTAAATCCATTTGATGAAATCAGTTAACTTCATTTTCAATTTTGAAAAAACCAGGGAAAAATCATGATTTTTTTTAAAAAAAATCCAAAAAATTGAATTTTTTTATTTAAATCGGATTTTTTAAATTTAAATCAGATTTTTTTTTTATTTAAATTAAATTTCTTGTTCGAGTTAATTATTTTTAGTAGTAAAAAAATAATTAAATTTTATTACAAAATAATAAACGTGTTTTTTTTTACTAAGCTTACTAGACTTTAATTTATTATATAAATAATCAGTGATTTCAAACACTATAAGATTCAAAATAATCAAGTGAAAATCGTTAATTTTAAATTAATTTTTATCAATAACTCTTATGAATAAAATAAAACTTATTTTTTAATGAATTTATTTGAATACTTAAATTTATATACATAATTTTTTATTCACGAAGATGAACGCATACACTTAGGGTGGTATTCATAGTCAATTCTTATACTTAGGATCATCTTAAGACTCCATTTCAACCAATAAGAGAACTATATAAGCTTACATAAAACGATCTTAAATATAAGAACGGATTATGAATACCGGCCTTAATTGTAAAAACTAACTTAACTGTCTTTTCGTTTCCTAACGCATTTCTAAGTTTCAAAATACAAGAACCGAAAAAAGAAACAAAGAAGTCGCAACACATAGCAATCTTAGAGACACCAATATATAATTATATACAAAATATGTCCATATACGTTCACATATCCTTTTTTCTTTTGTAAAATTACTGCACAGCACAGCCATTATTGGGCATTATTAAATTATAATGAAAATTAACAATTAAAATTTTAATCAAATTTAGAATTTAAATCAAATGATTTTTTTTATAAAAAAATCATTTGATTTAAATCGCGATTTAAACCACTGATTTTAATCAATTGATCTAAATCATTCCAGCCCTGATTTTGACACATCAATTTTAACAGACTTACCGTGAAGAAAACATTACTTTTTATTTTATTTTAATTTTCTAAGTTATTCTTCTATCTCCATTTTTCTGTACTATCATAATATTAATATTTACAATGCGTCCAACCTTTCATGTATTTGCTTTGTTTTATGATTCATTTTTAATTATCCAGTGTTTCATATGTAATTTAAGTGAATTTAAGACTGAAAATAATTTAGTAAAGTCTAAAATATTCCGTTTTAGTTTTATATATTTATAAGCAAATAAATTAATTGTCTATCCTCATATTGCCCATTTATTTATATTGGGAAATAAGATTTTTTTTCCTTATTATTTCTTTTATTTTCTTTTTTTCCTTATTATTTCTTTTCTCATTTCATCAATGTTTTGTTTTTCTCGTTTATCAATTTAAAATACATATCAAGTGCTAGAATTGTAAGATATAAAATCTGTTCAAAAACACATCTTTTTGTATATTGTTTTCACATTCCAAATAAATTGTATTAAAATAAAATGTGATATACACACTCTTATTAATTATTGAAACACGAGGAAGTTGAAATATTTAATGTAAGAGCCATCATAATCTTCGAAGTTAAGCACTGATAGTGATTTCCGAGTAAATTACTCATTGGCAGATCACTTATCATGTTTCACAGATAAGTAAGCAGTAATCTCGTAATCACATTTTAAAGTGTTCTATCGTGTTTAAAAGAAGAAAAAGAACGAGTTAGTTGTTCACATTATTTCACATTATTTTTTTATGAAAAACAAATTATATTGGTCGCACGATAATACTCGTATTTTTGCATTGATACATGACATGATAACTACTGTATAGAAATGTTTATGTGCGACTCAAATATATGTACAATGATATAACAACATAGACGCATATGTGAATAAAAGAGGAGCTTATATATGTTCGATTATTACAGACTTATCATTTCTCACATGTACAATTCTCTTGTAATCTAAACAATTTCGCTTTCTCATTTGAAGGGACAAAGCGAATATCTAATTATAAATAAACATGTAATGATTATAATATTTTATATAAATATCTAGCTTACATAAGTATCTAGATTTGCATCCGGAGATAATTGATATCAGGAAACGCGTTCTCTTATTTCTTAAACGCATATTTATGAGATCGCAATTACATTACACATTTTAACACCAAACAATAAACAATTAAAATATTATGTAGAAAAGGTACAATTAAATACAATTAAAACTAATCTTAGTCTAGATTAGATAAACATATATCTAAATAATATTATCCTTATTTCAAAAGTATACAATTCAAAAAACATAACTTTCGAATTATTATCATGTATGAGATAAACATTAGCCTATCAATCATTAAAAATAAACTAATTTAAAAGAAAATCATCAAAATTATCACAACTCAAAGAGCGTGGTTTTTATTTAAAAATTGTCAAAATCGTCATAACTCAAGAAGTATACTTATTTAAGGATTGTGAAGCAAAAATGACATTTGATCATATTAAAAATATATTCTTTTTCGAATCATTCAATAATTTTCTGTCGAGTTAAAAAATAGTTATTCTTCTTTTCTGAGAAACTTAATTTTTGAGTTGTGTCACTTTTGAAGTAAGGAACATATTTGAGAATAAAAAATTAATATTTTGTTTTAAAATTCTTAAATAAAGCTATGAACCATAGGCTATAAAGCTATTGTTAAATTTTTTAAACAAGAAAAGTTTTTTTTCACAAGTAAACAGTAAAACTTCTACAGTATTAACGAATTATTAAAACCAATAGTAGTTTTGAATAATAAAAACTTTCAGGCTCTATAAAAAATAATTTATAATTACATTAATAAATCTTTGAAATCATTTAATCTAAAAATTCATCTGTATCGAAATTTTGAAAAAAGTATTCAATGTCTTTATTTATTTCATAAAAATCATATGTTAAAAATTTTTGTATGTTAAAAATAGATTCTACTACTTACACTACTACTTACACTATTCCACATTCTACTACTTACACTATTCCACATTGATAGACTATATATAAAAATATCTAAATTCAAAAGCATAATATAAATATTTTTGTAAATTACTGATAAGATAATATACACGTACAGTAGATTGAAATATAAAATGTATATAAATGTAATTATTAATATGATATATTTTAACCGATGTGAATTTGGCACTCAATTTTAAGGGGGAAAATATCTTTACAACTTTCAAAAAATGCATTTTTTTTTTTGCACAAAATGTTGGTACAACATACAAAGAAAATACAAAATTTTAAATCGAAATGCGAAGAATTGGTGGAGTTATTACATTATATGTACGTAACGCGTCAGAACGCGTCACAGATATAGACGGGAACAAAAAAATCCGTTTATTGTAATCAAAAACATATCCTGCCAATATACAAAGATCTATCCAAGGAAGATTTACTTCAAAGATGCTTGGGTAATCATATACAGAATGCGAATGTTTTAACTCAACTGTATGGCGCCTCGCTCCAAAACACTTACATTGTGTGTTAAAAATTATTGAGATTGCTACTTAGCTGCTGGAATGTTCAACGAAGGTCATTTATTCATTCTGCGCATCATGAGTATGCTGGATATCATAAGAGGCAGGCAAAATAAATCATATGCCGACGACAACGACAAGCGGCGAATAGCCCGGCAGGAGCGTCGCAGCTCATCGGAGACAAAAGAAACTCGTAAAGCCCATTGAGAGCAACTTTTAACGGAAAACAAGTTTTACGAGGAAGTTGAAGGACCATTGTATGATTCTGGGATCGCAGACTAACCAGTAAGTCAATGAAATCATATAGTTTTTATCTTTCAAAACTTTGAACGCGTTTTTCTCAAAACATCAAATTTTCAAAATTGGTGTACAAGATAATTAAAAAACCTATTTAACCGATCCTCTTCAAATTGTAGCTACAATTAAATTATATAATTACCTTCTATGTGAACCTTAATGTTTATGAAAATTATTTTAAAAAACTTTTTTATTGCAAAATTCAACGAAAGTTTCGTGAAAAATTCACTTTTTTTTTCAAACATGCGTCATTTTTCATTTTTCATTTTTTTTTTCAATTTTTTAGGTTCATATAGAGCATAATAATCTTAACTTAAAAAATTTTGTCTGTCTGTTTCAGATCAATACAACAGGAGGTACGTGTCCCAACGATTAGCAACTCACATCGTCATTTCCGTTATTTGCGGCGCTGCAACTTCAGTATTTTTTAATATTTTGTAAAAAAAAAATGTATTTGTGTACTCAAAAAATAGACAAAGTAGCATACAAAAGTTTGAAATAATTAGTCAAATACTTTTTAATTTAAAAAATACTTGAAAATTGCCGTTTTTTTCAAGTTCCTAAAGGTATTTCCCCTCTTAAGAAAAATAAAAAAAATTCATAGTTCGTTTTGTACTGCAAGTTATTTCGTTAATACATCAAAGAGTAAAAAAATATCAGAAAGTTAAAAAATGGCTAGCGCGCAACTAAGATAAGATTTTTATTCGTTTATGCTATTCGAAGGAGTTTATATCATTAGCGCCCACGCACGTGTCCGTATTATTATATTTCAGTGGTTTACACCTGTTTGTATTTCAAAGAATTCGGAAATACAGCATTTTTCACTTTCAATGTATCTCTCCTATAGAGAACTCGGCTATTTTACAAGATATCAAAAAATGATCAACGGCATTCGAAAAAGAATTGTTTGTATTTTCGTTTGTACTTCTGTCATTTTCGTTAGTACCTTTCGTTAGTATCAAAGTTCGAAAATACAGCGTTTTTCAAATTTCTAGATAACGATAAAGAGAATAAATCGAACATTTTATAAGATATTTTACAAGATATCAAAAAAGGCATTTGAAAAAAAATCGCATCTCTGTCGTTTTTTCGTTTGTACCTCGAAGAGTTCGGAGATACAGCGTTTGTCAGTTTTGGAGTGTTCCTTCAACCAGGAATTAAGTGATCGAAGAAAAAACTAAAAATGTTAACAATAATCAGAAAAGAGTTAATGGGAGATTTTAGTACGTAAAAAAGTTGTTAAAAAACTTATTACAATACTCAAAATTTATTTAGCATAAGTGGACATTTTGGCTTCAATTTGAACCATCTTCAGCAACAAACAATAGAAATAAAATCTCGCGTCCTCAGGCAAGAACCAAGCATGAAATGTTGTATAACATTATATAAGTCACAGACGGTTGATTCCTTGATTTAAAAAACAGTATAAAAGAGCCAACAAAATTTAAAATAAAGAAGCTAGTAATGGAAAATTATTAACACTCACTAAGTGAAGCGAAGTGTGGTTATTCATAATAAACAGCGCCATATATCCATTAATAGTACATTTATTCAGGTAGTAACAATTGTATAAAAGCAAATTTAAATCAAAAGAAAATTATCTTGCTTGAAAATTATCAAAACGGCAAAAATCAATCAGAAGTTAAAACGTACAATAAGACTTAAAACAGTCAAAGTTAAAATAATCGGAATCAACATGGTAGTGTAAATAAATAAATAAAAACAGAAATAATTAATAAATAAAGAGTCAGATAGAGATCAGAGCATAGATTATAATTTCCTGTAGATTGAAACATAAGAATTTAGTGTCTGATTATAAATAGATATTATTATTCTGACGCTTCATAAGTAACATTTCTGAAATCAGTTTTTCACCAAAAAACATTCATTATAAAAAATTGCCACATTATCTCAATCGTAGTTGAGATTTACATTATGTTCGGTGATAACTAAATGTGTAATGGAGTTCCTTCGTATATAATTCCTATGTTTCGTGATTCCTACGTTCTAATTTTAACCAATTAAATGAAAGAAATGCCTATCCGGTCGTGGATCACAGTGCTCAATCATGTTGGTATTTACAATTACAATTTAGATACAAATTTTAAGTTCATTTTTAAACTGCATGCCATTATTTATTGGACTTGCAACGCAATTCTAAACTGAAATAATTTCTTAAGTTAAATTTTGATCGTCAATTCGATAAATGATGCTAATAGCATCTTAAAAATCTGTAAATATCTCTGGCTGAGGTAATATTTTTCGCAATAAGTTATATACAGATTGTGAAATTATTTCAGTTTAGAATTGCGTTGCAAGTCCATTTGTACAGACATACGATTGGGCACTGTGATTCAGTGATTCACGACCAGATAGGCATTTCTTTCATTTGATTCATTCGTAACAATCTAGATCTACTTATCACTTATTCTAGTTTTAAGTTTTGACAATTTAGAGCCAGCAAATTTATACAGCGAAACTGTGTTAAGCAAAATGATTAGACATCGATGAAAAATTAAGCCTTGACAAAGTTTCTTCTTGCATCAATTTTATAATTGAAATATAAACCGGAATTTACAACCATACGTGAAGTAAGTTTAGATAAATTTTACGTTATTTATTTTAACTCTAAATAATTATTTTTATGCAAACAATTTGATCAACAGAGAAAACAAGCATGTAAATATAGACGGGATCGTTAAATTAAAAAATAATGAGACTACAGATTTTGTATTTTTATATCAAGCAGTTTTTTATAAGACAAAAATTTTATTCATTTTGCAAACGATCTCGACAAAACGTGATACAAATATATTAACGTACTGATTACGAGAATGGCTGCGAACTGGTGCATCTTGTCTGAAAAAGATCATAACTGATTACTCTTTTATTTTTTTAAATGCCGTAGCTCTTGCATTCAACAGTTGCGATCTCAGCATGTATGTCGAAAACTGTATAAAAATATCACAAAATATGACCGCATAAATACTGTTAAATGTATTCTTAGAATTGATATTGCTCATTTAATAAAATGTTTATCAAACTGTTTTAAAAACAAACATCCACGAGTCAAGGACTTTTTCGTTCGATCCAATGGCATTTTAAGCAAAATAATTCTTGGAATTTTCAAATAGATTTATTGCTGTTTTGACAGTTGCTTTTTCCGAAACTGAAGATCTTTTAAATAATGATAAGTTTATCTGTTTCAAGGCATAACAACGACTATTTCAAAAAATTGTAATATGAGGGCAATTTAAACGAGTATTCGGATGATGTTCTCGATCATAAATCTAGCAGTTGCGTAAATAATAATTTCATTCATGACATGGAAAAAAATAAATAGTAAAAAATTGATAACATCTGAAGACAGACCGAATCATATTATTCTTTAACTTCGTTATTAGCTTCAAATCTCTAAAGAGTTTTCTTTATGGATAACAATAATGGCGTCCAATGAAACGGCGTCAGCTAGAAGCGAAGAATATTTTAATAAATTAGAAAATTTAATTTTTAAGGCCACCAAAAACATAAATGAATAAATGACGTGGATAAATTTTTAATATCGCAAATTAGATCACTTGCAAGAACTATGATAATTTTAAACACTGATACAACATCTAATAAAACCGACAAATTTTTGAACGATAATATACTAGAAAGAAGTGAACTCGAATAAAAATGAACTTCATACATCTCAACATGATAAAGTTCATAAAAGTCAAAATGAAGATGATAATATGGATATATCAATAGTCCATAATTCACTAAATAAAGACCGTATATTCAACTTAGACACCTTTTCTAAATAAAGTTGAGACATGGAAAGGTAAAAAAAATAAGGCCTTAAAACATGGAAAATATTTAAGTGTATTTAAGAAACGTCGTCGTTATCATCATTATTATCATTGTCGTCGCCTGGTGGGAAAATGTACTGTTTGCGTTTTTTATGTAAGATGGCACATTGATCGTATTAGACTGATGAGCAGGGCTGGAAAAAATCATGATTTACAAAAAAAGATAAAAAAAATCGGATTTTTTTTATTTAAATCGGATTTTTAAAATTTAAATCAGATTTTTTTAATTTAAATTAGATTTCTTGTTCGAGTTAATTATTTTTAGTAGTAAAAAAATAATTAAATTTTATTACAAAATAATAAACGTGTTTTTTTTTTACTAAACTTACTAAACTTTAATTTATTGTAAATAATCAATGATTTCAAACACTATAGGATTCAAAATAATCAAGTGAAAATCGTTAACTTTAAATTAATTTTTATCAAAAACTCTTATGAATAAAATAAAATTTATTTTTTAATGAATTTATTTGAATACTTAAATTTGTCTACATAATTTTTTATTCACGAAGATGAACGCATACACTTAGGGCGGTATTCATAGTCAATTCTTATATTTAAGATCATCTTAAGACTCCATTTCAACCAATAAGAGAATTGTATAAGCTTACTTAAGACGATCTTAAATATAAGAACGGATTATGAATACCGGCTTTAATTATAAAAACTAACTTAACTGTCTTTTTGTTTCCTAACGCATTTCTAAGTTTCAAAACAAGAACCGAAAAAAGAAACAAAGAAGTTGCAGCACGTAGCAATCTTAGAGACACAAATATATAATTATATAATGTACAAAATAATGTACAATATAATGTACAAAATATGTCCATATACGTTTATATATCCTTTTTTCTTTTGTAAAACTGCACAGCACAGCCATTGGGCATTATTAAATTATAATGAAAATTAACAATTAAAATTTTAATCAAATTCAGGATTTAAATCACTGATTTTAGTCAATTGATTTAAATCATTCCAGCCCTGCTGATGAGTCTAATAAGTGACAAAGATAAAGTAATATGTTATGACGCGCTCGTCAAACGCGTCCTATGTATGTATATATGTATTAAAAAACTTAATTGTTCAGACAGTTAATAAATAGATTATAAGATTGTATTGATTGACAGATTGATAATAGACATCGATTATCGCAATTACTCAGACTATTTTATCACAGAAAGTTGCGCGACTATTGTAAATAATAAAAAAATATATAACAATAAATATTATTGTAAAATATTAGATCGCTGTAAACATAGCTATCGCGTGCGTTTTTATTACAGCGGACTTTGCTCGCATTAATCAATCATATAGAATGGACGAAGACATGCCTTATGTAAGGATGAATTTGGGAAGTTCACCTTAACGCGTTATATGGGAACAGCGCATTAAATGTGTATAGAATATATTAGAGATATGCAAAAGAGCATAAAGTATCGATATTTTGTATCGAAACAAATAGAAATACATAATACCGATATATCGATATTGATTAAAATCGATATTTGAAAATATCATTGCTTTTTGATATGGTTTTTACCCCTCCGAGGTCACACCTATTTTTTCAAACAAGGAGGTCACTCTGGGTCAATGTGACCCGAGACGAACTTTGCCATTTGACCATTTATCCACCGATCGTCTTGAAAAAATTCTCGAATGCACTTGTGACATTGTTAAATCGATTACTATAAAAAAAACAAGTGCCTTAGGAATTATTAACATATTTAAAAAATTCGCGAAAAAATTGTGTAAAAAATTTACGAAAGAATTTTTTTTTTAATTTTTCATATTTTTTGCTAAAAATTGACAATTATGTTCTTAAAATAAAGCTAAATAAAAAAAAAATTTGTATCTTAGTGTACCGTTAAAAAAAGGGCCTCATACCCGCCAATTTTCAAATTGCTCGCAAGATGTTTACGAGCAAAGTTGAGTTCGGGTCACATTGACTCAGTGTGACCTCGGAAAGTTAAATATTACAGTGCCATTCTATAGCATGAATTTTGCGTAATGGTCTAGTAGACCAGGATGATTAATATCACACACACAATGCGCGAGGAGATCGGTTCTACAATAGTCTTAAATCATAAGCTATAAAAAGTTGACCAATCATAATTCTCTTCACATTTGATTGTGACTGGTCAATATGGTCTTATGGCTTAACACGCTCCATTTTWTAATATTGGGGGTACAAGTAAGTTTTGAGGGATTTTTTTGTAACTTTGAAGCTTTATTTTGAGAAATTGGTAAAATATATTTTATTCAAAGTATTGTCCATCGTTAGCTACGATTTTTCCCCATCTTTCAGGCAGCATACGGATTCCGCGTTGAAAAAATTCCTGGTCTTTTGAAGCGATCCAAGAATCGACCCAATTTTTGGCTTCTTCGTAAGAAGTGAAGTGCTGCTCGGCCAGGCCATGAGTTATCGATCGGAACAAATGGTNCGATGTCCATCAGCTGCACTTTTCTTCAAATGAAAACAAAAAAGCAGCGCTTCCCGCAAATTGTGTTTTGTTGGCACAAAGGTTGACATGGTTAGAGCACAAATAAAGTATGTTGTTTACGCTTCAACGAAATGACACATACTAATTTTTAGAGGGAAATGATGACGTTTAATATGAATATAGTTACAAGATAATCCGATGTGATTTAATGCTACTTATGCTACCTTTTGTAAATCCCTCAAAACTTATTTGTACACCCAATATATGTAACGTAATACTATAGACTAGAATGTGTTAAAGCAAGTAGAAGCATGTTGAGACATGTGACGCGAACAAATCTAAGATTACTGTCGACTTGTGTCACTAAATGGAAAGTACTTATTATGGCTGGATTCCATAAAAAGAAGTGCATATTCGCGCATTTTGTTACATTATACGTAATATGAACTATAGATAAATGCGCTCAGATGCATTTTACGAAATCTCGGATGTTTCATGAACAATAGATATAGTAAATCTTAAGTCATAAATAAGTAATAAATTGATCAATCACAGTCGAATGTGAAGAGAATTGATTATGATAGGTCAATTTTTTACAGCTTATAATTTAAGACTTTGGTCTTTCGAGTCAAAAGACGAAATTAATTGGGTCTTTCAACCCGATCACATGACTTTAGCGTTTACCGTAGCTGAAAGACAGTATTGTAAAAACTCGCTATTTTCAGCATCAAAATAGATTACGTGATTAAAATTGATAAATATCATGCATTAATTTTTATCACGTGACTTATTTTGAACTTCACAGTATTAATAATTAAACAATAGTACAAAGTAATGAATGTTATTATTTTGTTTCTTTTACAAAAAATCAAATTTGAAGAAATAAGAAAAAATTGTTCATATATAATTATATATAAAGATATATATAGTTACAATGATATATAATTATATAAGAACAATTTTTTCTTATTTCTTCAAAACTTGACTGTTTGCAAAAGAAACAATACGAAAATTATGTTTTATGTTTTTATGTTTATGTAATTATTCTTTTTATTTGTATTAAGACACAGCAATGATATTTACTTTTTGGGACACATTTTGTTGAATCAAAAATTTAAAAAAACGACAGAGATAGTGAAGGCTTTTTTTACATAACATATTAAATATTTACATCATGTTATAAAAATGTTGAATAGCAAAAGTAATACATAAATTTACTGGATGTGTACTATTTTGAACTTTACAGTATTAATAGTTAAATAATCGTATAAAGTAATGAATGTTATTATTTCTTAATAATTCATGTATTGAGGAAAATCATCGTACCAATCTACATTGTTTTAGAGATGCTAAAGTTCTTTATATGTTATGTATTACTACAATGTGTGAAATCAGCAAAATTACTTTTTTAAAAAAAAGGTACAAGCACCAAATATACGCGCCCAAAGAAGAAAAACTCTTCAGAAAAGAACTCTTGCACAAAAGTGTTTTAATTTGACAATACAAAATAAAATAAAATTACAACAAAATTATTTTTGTACAAAAAAAGACAAAAAATTTATCTTTCCTACAAAAATAGTAATATCAAAAAATTGCATCAACTATAAGAATGGATATTTAAATTTTTTCTATAAAAATAATCCAAAATATCCAAAAATTGTACAAACTGTAAAAATAGATAATTAAATAAACTAAATTTATTTCTTTACTATTATTCTTTAGTCAATTTATTTCATAGTTTGATCTTATATACAAGATTGTCTTGAGTTTATCTTCAAATATTAATCATTTTATTGATTAGGGAGCATTTGAGAAGAACTTAAAACGATCCTAAAGATAAGATCGGACTATGAATATTACAATATTTGTTGCTGCACCGATAATTGCTGTGCGCCTATAAAAAACAGTTGCTTACTTAGCTGAATTTCGCGAGCATTTCGAAGGTCGAATAACGTTAACTATCGGTCGGACAGTTCTGGACAGTGCTCTACGTCTTTTACAAGAAATGTTATAGGCCAAGTCGATCCGATCAGTAGTAGTTAACGAGTTATTCAACAACAACGGTGCAATGCTGATGATTTATACAGAAATTTTTTGAATAACCATAGAGAACAACCATTGGCTATTTTTTATTTATCAGGAACTCTAGAGCTCATCGAGAGGAATCAAATGCGCTATTCAGAACTACTCAGGGTTGAAATTAATTTTTTATTTTTTTATTATTTTGAAAATAAAAATAAAAATTTTTTTTATAGCAGAAACTCTAGTGTTTATCAAAAAACATCAAATGAGCTATTTAGAACTATTCGTGATTTAGGGTGTGAAGTTAGCACCCCATTTTTTAAATGTTATTTTAATAATATTAATCGCTAGAACTTTAAAAAAATACAATAAAATATCCCTATACTCTTCAAAAGGAAGTTAGAACTCTAATCAAAACTCTCGAGAATTGAAGTTCAGGTGCTAACTTCACACATCCCAGAAAAAGATGGATATATTGAATATAATACCTCCATTCTCTTTGATGAATTTATCTTTATCAAATTTGTATTATCTTCCATCCATTTCATTTTTAACAACGTTATATATGAACAAACGCGCGCGTGTGTGTGTGTGTGTGTGTGCGTGTGTGTGTGTGTTCACCAATTATCTTCTAATTGCTCATTATTTCTCATTGCTAATCTTGAGGTATTGTAAGATCTTGAGCAGAAAGTTTTAAATTCGATTGGTCTAAATTTTTCGTTCAATTACCGAAGTTGAGAATATAATTCTGATGCTCAAATTACCAACATTTTAAATCAGGGTTAGAAAAAAAACCATAATTTAAAAAAAAAATCAAAAAATCTTTTTTATTTTAATCGGATTTTTTAAATTTAAATTAGATTCTTTTATTTAAATTAGATTTATTGTTGTTCATTTAATTATTTTTAATAGTGAGAAAATAATTAAATTTTATTACAAAATAATAAACGTGGTTTTTTTTTTTTTTTTACTAAGTTTACTAAACTTTAATTTATTGTGAATAAAGTGATTTCAAACACTATAGGATTCAAAGTAGTCAAGTAAAAATTAATTTTAAATTAATTTTTATCAATAACTCTTATAAATAAAATAAAACTTATTTTTTAATGATTATTTAAATACTTAAATTTGCATACATAATTTTTTATTCACGAAGATGAACGCATACACTTAAATATAAAAATTAATTTAGCTGTCTTTTCGTTTCCTAACGCAATTTTAAGTTTCAACAAACAAGAGCCGAAAAAAAAACAAAGAAGTTGCGGCACATTCTGGAGACACCGATATATAATTATATATAAAATATATCCTACATGTTCATATATCTTTCTTTCTTTTGTAAAATTACTGCATAGCATGGCCAGTGTTGGGTATAATTAAATCATAATAAAAATTAACAATTAAAATTTTAATCAAACTTGCGATTTAAATCACTGATTTTAATCAATTGATTTAAATCATTCCAGCCCTGTTTTAAATACTTTTGAGTTTCCACAATCGGTTAAAATTTACAATAAAATACAAAGACAATCGTTGTTTAAACTGTTTAAACTTTTTTTAGATTTAAAGTTAAATAATGAAGGATAGACTGTGAATTAGTTGGGCAAAAAGACTTTTTCCTGTAAGTTTTTTCTTCCTTCTTGAAGCATCCAAAATGTCATAAGATTAGTATTATTTACAGCCTATTTAGGGTCATTTTATCCTTTCAAAAAATAAAAAAAATAAAAAACATTATCTTAGTCCTTATCCCTCACACTTCATCCTCATAACATAACATAACACCACTGGGGATCCACTGCTTCTTTTAAAAGCTTCTAGAAATTACTCTATTCATTTTTTTGTCTTAAAAAAAAATCATAAATACTCTTCAAAGTATGCTGAATCAATAATCTTATTTTTCGAAGCCAAATTTTTTATTATAATATATTTAAAAAAAATCGTGAATTAAGAGATTTTTCTTACTTAAAAGTGCGCTCAAAATTTTAGCATGGACTAGTTTTAAATACATTATTAAAATATTTATTAATAATGGTTATTATTTAAATGTTACATTTACACAAATTAACTTAAAACTAAAAAATTTTTTAAATCAAAATTGACTTCTGATGTTAACAAAAAAATTAGTGATAATCATACCAGTGATCAACTAAAATGAAAAAAAAAAAAAAGGTAGTATATTTTGTACATGCAAAAAGAGCAACATTAATAATTATATAATAATTATATATATATTAATAAAAAAATCGTTCAAATTTTCCATTAGTTTTAGCTGCATTAACAAATTTAATAACTTTATTAAGGCATATAAAGATGGAATTGAATTTATGTCGAACAATAATGTACATAAAATTCAATGTAAAGATGGCGATGTCTCCTATTGGATAGACAAAAAGCAACTTAAAATCAGAATTAAAGAACATATGAACAATGTAACTGGATGCATCGAGACATTCAACAATTACTGAACACATTTTAGAACATAAGCATTCATTTGATTGGGGTAACATCAAAATTCTTGATTTTGAGTCAAATTATAAAAATTAATTCAAATTAATTACGAGATGTTATACGTCAAGGAATAGAAAGATCAATTCTCAAAATGCTACCGGATCTTATTCTTGTTTACTTGATGTATTCTCAAATAATATGTTTTAAGGTGATATCTTACCAATAAACATCGACACACATTTATATTTATTATAATTGACTTTCAATTAGTAGTTTGGTTCATTTATTTTTGAATATTTGTAACAACAAAAAGCCTTATCAAAACTATCAGATGTTTTGTTTTCATACATAATTTTCTGCTGATGAATTCAGTAAATTTCTTTTTATCTTTTTATTACGCATCAATATTGATTCAATTTATCATAATCGATATTTTTCAAACCATATGGAATAATTAGCTTCTTTTCAATAATTTTTAATTTTATTGTGTAGCTTTGTACCAAATATAAGGGACATTATAAGCATCGAAATATTACAATCGACAATATACAAGTATATTTTACATTTTTGACATTACTCTTCTTTGCCTTGAAATAAAAAATTGATGGAGATTTTTCAAGTTTAATCTTGGACAATGAATTTGAATATTGAATCGTTTTATCATGAGACAAATGTGTTTCCATTTTATGCAAATAAGACTTTTATTGTATTATTTCATTGACATGTCTGACCTTTGATGTGGCTTAATACATTTGTATTTTTATAGCTCATTCTTTCTAACGGTTATTATGATTTTATTCTTTTATTATTCATACGTTAATTTTCATAATTATGTAAATTTTCTATTAATGGGCTAAAGGTGAGTAAAATTGAAACATTCTTGATATTTTAAATCTAATAAATTATTATTGTTAAAGATAATAAGTTAATAAATCATTATCTTTCTCAATATTTTTCAGAATATTTGTCTTATTTGACCTTTTTCTTTTTTAGATTTATTAGTTAGAAAAATGAGAGGTATTATTATTATATTTTCATATATTATAAACTTTAGTGCAAAGTGGCATAGCAAAGTGGCTGAATTCATTAAAAGTAACTTTTATTAAACTTCATGTAATTTAATCAATAATTAACTCTCTTGTCACATAATCTATTTTGATATTTTATTACAGCAATATTATCAATTCTTTTTGTCCGATACATGAGAATAAAGATAAGATTACGAATTGTGCTGTGAGCAATTTTGTTAGTTGAATTAATCGTTAATTCAATTTGTTAGTCGTTCAAGAACTTATGATTAATTTAATTGACGATTAACTTATCAAATAACACATATTATTTTGTTAACATAGATATTAATTTTTAGATTATTTAACGCATAGCGAAAAAGATTGAATTAAGGTTAGAAATCTCATTATTCTGCTAATTTAACTGATTCGCCGAATAAACTAATCGGAATCAGGTCAGTCGCCCTAAGAATTTTTATCGCATTTTTTAAGCACTGCACATCCCAAGGATAATCAAAATTGCAGTTCGCAAAGAAAGGGAAATAGAGAACAAATGTAACTTACACATTGATAATAAATCCATGTTACGGAATCAATCAAAGAGAGCTGACGCGATGCGACTGAACGTCGCGGACATCGTGCGATGTGACGAACGTGAAACCGAGGTAACTGAGAGAATTGCATAGCGTGCCGGCTCATTGCTTACTTACATGTACATAACCATTACTCGTCAGCGTATAACCGTTAATCTTGCCGGTATCCTCGATGCCACATGAAGTTAAGCCATTCCGCAGCAGCGACGGCGGTAACGGCAGCATCTTCCCTTCGAGACTTGACGGAGCTGCCTCGCCGCACGTGCCAGCAGCACGCAACCTCGTGGTTGTCGTCGTCGCCATCATCGTCGGCCTGATCATCCACACTCGATCGCTCGTCGATTCCGCCAACGGCGATTTCGCGTTAGAGATTCGAGTCAATCGAGCCGAGAGCCAATAGCACGACAGGACAGATAATGGACGTCGTACGATGCGGCGTCGTGCTTATCGCTACCACTCACCAATCTCACTACTGCTCACAGTCGCTAGTCGCAGCACTCAGTCACCCTACCAGTGTGCGCGTCTGACTGCGATGGGGATACGCGCGTCGGTCAGCACACGTTGTAGTCTGAAAGATAAAAGGTGCGTTCCGTTTCACGCATTTGAGCACATTTATCTATAATATATGTAACGTATACTATAGATAAATGTCTCGCGCGCGTATGCGTGAAACGGAACGCACCTAAAGACATTACGGGTGAATTCTGCATGAACGAATTCACCCACTGCGGCAGAGAGTATCATTTTATCTTCATTGTTCATTGGACGTAAACAAAGATAAAATGACATCTTCTGCAGCAGTGACTGCATAAACGAATTCACCCTTTTGCATAAGACACAAGGCATAAGAAAATCAACCAATCAGAATTCTTTATTTCACGGAAAAGAAGGAAATAAAGAAATTTGATTGGTTAATTTTCTTATGTCTTATGGCTCTGGCAGACAGGACACGGCAAAGCGGCGACGCGGCAACGCGGTGGCCAATCACCATCTTGCTTTCTAATGGCTCTAACAAGGAGCCATTAGAAAAAAGACGGTGATTGGCCACCGTGTTCCCGCGTCGCCGCTTTGCCGCGCCCTGTCTGCCAGAGCCATTATGCGTTATGCAATAATTTGTGCTTCGACTTTTACGTTTTTGTATGCGCCATGGGCTATACATAACGCATAAGACACAAGGCGTACGAAAATGAACCAATCAGAGTCTTTTTTTTCATGGAAAAGAAAAAAAATTTTAAAGGCCGAGGCACAGACTCTTGCATAACGCATAAGACATAAGACATTAGAAAATTAACCAATCAAAATTTTTTATTTCCTTCTTTTCCGTGAAATAAAGAATTCTGATTGATTGATTTTCTTATGCCTTATGTCTTATGCGTTATGCAAGAGTCTATGCTTCGGTCTTAAAGCAGTAAACATAAACAGTAATTGAATTGGCCAATCACAGGAAAAAACGTAATGCAATTCCCAACTGTGATTGGCCAATTCGTTTACTGTTTACGTCTTACTGCCTCAGGCCGATATTTCATGTATCGTACGACAATCTCTCTATCCTACAGCCAATCAACAGGCTTGAAAGACCTTGTCGTACGACACATGAAATATCGGCCTGAGGCAGTAAGACGTAAACAGTAAGCGAATTGGCCAATCACAGTTGGGAATTGCATTACGTTTTTTCCTGTGATTGGCCAATTCAATTACTGTTTATGTTTACTGCCTTAAGGCCGAAGCACAGACGTATATACGTGTGCGCACGGCGTTTCGGCCAGTGTTACAAGATTCGTGGGACAAATTCACGCTGCGCTATTGCGCATGCCGTTCTCAATAGCGAACATATTTTACCATTATATCCCTTTAGTATCTTTATGCCTTTATAAGAGAATAGACATAATCTTATTAGACAATGCATTAGAAATTTTATGTGTGTAATCAATGTATTTGATTAATTAAAACAAAAATATTTATTACAATCCCAGCAAACGAGAAATGATTGAAAAATATTAAAAATTATTCACTGAAGCGAAGTGAAATCAAGTTCTTGGATTTTTTGAATACGTTTTCTATCYGTAATCCATTTGAATCAGTAATTACGGATTGGCTATTTGCTTTCTGTATCCCAACCAATGTGCATAGAAATAAAACGTGCGATCAATCCGTTTGAATCCGTAAGTACGGATTGACCATTTACTTTTGGTATCACATCCAATGTACAATGCAATGAGCGGGCGACCAATTCGTTTGAATTCGTAATTACGTATTGGCCATTTGCTTTTGGTATCATATCCTATGTACAATGTAATGAACGTGTGACCAATCCGTTTGAATTCGTAATTACATATTGGCCATGTATTTTTGATGTCACACTCAATTAATATATAACGCAATGAACATGTGATCAATTCGTTTGAATTTATCGTGTGATATTGAAACGAGCATATTCAAATTCACTGTGACAATAGCTGTATCGTTTTAYCCTATGGCTTAGCTCTTTTTGAGTTAGCTCAGTGGATTAGATGAAAGTAATCGTTTCTTTTACCGACTCATTTTGAGTATGAACTGAGCAGAACTGAGTTGCTCACTTCCCCCCTTATCGCGGCAGCACTACCCGTTTTCTTCACTCAAAATGAGTTTGTTGTGTGTTGAGTGCGTTGAATTAACAGATGATTAAAGGTTAGATTCTCAAATTGGAATAATCACTCTGTGATTATTCTAAT
Organism: Cephalotes varians; assembly: GCA_037157785.1. Taxonomy (NCBI): domain Eukaryota; kingdom Metazoa; phylum Arthropoda; class Insecta; order Hymenoptera; family Formicidae; genus Cephalotes; species Cephalotes varians. The sequence continues at coordinate 91,030 of JANQDE010000328.1, forward strand.
TTGATTATCAAATATTATCAAATATCGACCGTGATCGAATACAAAATAAAATTATAGTAATTCTTTCAAAATTATTATTATTCCACATAGTATTCCATAGTAAAAGATCGATGTGTATAGTTTTAGTGTTTGTCTCTGGAAAATTTACTCATTCGGAAAGCAACCGTTCTACGGATTCAGTAACGAGAAAGTCAGACACGCAAGTGTAGTATTCCATAGTATTTATTAAATTAACAATGATTGTTAATCTGTTTGATCCAGAAACAAATATAACTTATACAGTAGATATAAGTGAAGAAGAAATGCAAAGAGCTAACAATGGTAAGTAATATTTTTATTCTTTTCGTATTGTGTTAATATAAACATATTATTTTTTTAATAACTTGCTGCTTAATACTAACTTGGTGCGGGAAATATGCAGCTGAAGTTTAGATCGTTTCGATTTAGAAAGAAATATTTTGTAAAATGTATTCAAAGTTGGAAATTGTTTTAATTTTACATAACATGTAAAATACATGCTTTTTAAACATTTTTCATTTCAAAAATATTTGTTAATAATGTAGAATTTTATTATTTCATTAATATTTCTTAATATTTCTAAATGGAAACGATCCAAACTTCAGGTATAACATACAATACATCAATAAACCAAACATGAACATTTTACAATCTGTCGACAGCAAGGGTGTTAATGATACTACTCTTCTTTAGTAAAAAACTAAAAAATTGTTCTATTTTCTTAATGTTTTAGAACCACAATATGCTCAGGCATTATTACAACATGCTATTGATTCAAATTCAAATATACCAAATAATATGGATGATAAACATATGTTTGATGGCAACGAATCCACGGATTTTAACACCAATGAAAATATAGATGGAGAAAATATGATTCCGGAGTGTTCCGAAAAATTTACATGGGGATACAACGATACATTGGTTCTCATATCAGCGGTAGAAAGTCATTATGAAGAGTTAAATCATCCCAAGAAACGAAAATATGCTTGGGAAAATATTTCAAATGAATTATTAAGTCAAAATATTTCAGCATCTAAAACAGCATGTTCAAAGAAGTGGCAAAATATTTTAAGAACTTACAAATCTTGTAAGGGCTCTCTCTAAAAAACAAACTGGTCGTGGATCGACAAGATTTTTATTTTATGACAAAATGGACGAATTTTTGGGACAGAAGCCAAATAACAGTAGTCCACATTCTATTGATGTGCTAGACAAAAATATAGTGGTTGAGGTACAAGATGAAAATACAGCTGTGATTGTGCCAGATAAAAATATAGCTGATATTGAAAGTTCAGTAACTGATGATTCAGAAAAAGAAAAGAGTGAATCCACTTCAGATGAAAAACAAAATATAACAAAAGTTGGAAAAAACAGAAAAAGAAAACCACTTATTACTTTAGATTATTTAAGAAAAAAATATGATATACTAAAAAAAAAAGAAGTACAGGAAGAACAAAAGGCAGAAGAGAAAGAAAAAGAAAAACAAGAAAAGAAAAAGAGAGAGGACGAAAAATTGGCATTGTTAAAGGTAAAATATGATTTGGAGGAAAGAAAAGTTGCTGCATTAGAAGCTTTTGTTGCATATAAATTAGGAAAAAAATAAGTTATTAAAAGAACTTAATATTACATATTTTATATTACATGTTAAATACTTATATTTTATACATGATATTTATACGTATATTTTATACATGATACTATAGTTACAGATTATTACACTAAAAGTCATTAGCTTATAAAAAAACGTCATCTTAATTACAACGATATAATAATGTATTATATAGGGTGCTTTCCATTTAGTGACTCAAATCGACACAAATATCATTCTGTCACTCATTAAATGCCAAAAAAGATAGAATGACGTTCGTATTGACTTATGTCACTAAATGGAAAGCACCCATTATTATATCATAATATGATTCATATAATGTAATAAAAATAATGACTACGTAGATTAATTGAAGCGCTTTGGGCAGAGATACCATAATTTGAACACTAGTTTTTTTATTTTTAGTCTGTCAACTTTTTTTGAATTGTTAAATTATTTTTTTTTTATGGATATATTTTCTTAAAATTATATTTTATTTTATTTCAATTATTATTTAAATAAAATATTACAAGTCAATAATTTCAAAACTATTAATTTGTACAGTGTAGTCTTATTGTCCCAAGTGCTTCAGTTTATAAGCTCAGGTGTGCCAAAAACTTTTGCCTTAAATTATTTAAGTACAAAAATACAAAAGTTCTGTGGTATTATAAGTATTACTTTGATATAATGAATATTTATGATGAGGCCGTGATACTATTTAAAATATTTTTTTTTATTTTATTAATCTTTTTTTGAAGGTAAAATTAGTAAAAAATCTAAGTAATAAGATCAATAGCAAATAATGTCTCGACGTTATTTGTACGAATTTTAGTTGGTATAAAGTTCCTAATTTTTATAAAGATTGTTTGTACTTAAAATTATATCCTATGTTGATACTATCAAATTAAAAATATATGGTTTAATTTTATTTTATAATTTGAAATTATTTACTGAATAAACATATGATGAAAAAGTTCGTCACGCTTATTATTTATCCAAAATTCACCATTATTTATATTATCATCGTAGGGTAGAACTTCTTCTTGTTCATCAATTAATTGAAATTCCACATTTAAGTCATCCATGTTTATACATATGTTGTGTAAAACACAGGCTGCTACTACACATTCAACTACAAATTTTATACAATTATTTTCAAATCCATTTAGTAATCTACGAAATCTTCCTTTCAATAAACCAAAAGTATGTTCAATAACAATTCTAATTGCTGAATGTCGATAATTGAAAATTCTTTTATTATTCGTTAAGTTTCCCATATCTTTAAATGGTGTTACTAACCAGCTTAAATTAGGATATGCCGTATCGCCTAACAAATAGCGACCTTTTAAAAAATTTCCGGATACACATTTACGGTACAAAGACGAGCGTTTCAAGACTCGAGCATCGTGCATGGATCCAGCTTCACCGCAGAAAACATCAATGAATCTTTGTTTGTCATCGCAAATTCCTTGAAGCAAAATGGAATACTGACCTTTTCTATTACAATATACAATACTATCTTTTTTTGGTCTTTTTATTCCAATATGAGTACCGTCAATCGCTCCTATTACACCGGTAAACCTTTTTCTTGCAAAATTTTCTTCGATCTCCTGAGCATGTATTTCATTTGGCCAGTATATGAATTGCTGACTAATCGAAACTAAATATTTGATAACACGCCTAATAACTTTATGAGCTGAACTGCATATTACATCAAAACGATCTGATATTTGTCTAAATGATTCTCTATTAGACAAATACCAGAGAGTCATCATGAAGGCTTTCTCACTGCTAATTTTTGGTCGACCAAAAGTATGAGTAGGTAGAATATTTGCTTCCGTTATTTTTCCTAAAATAATAATATATTTCATATATAGTTATTAATAATAAGTCTTTAAAGTAAAACGTTTATTGGTTTGCATTACACCCATTAAACAATTCGAAACAGATATGCATTGAAGATTAAAAAAAAAATGTTTTTGCTAAAAATATGAAGTAACATAAAACATTTTTTCTTCATTTATCCAATGCAAATCAGTGAACGTTTATCTACTATTTATATTTATAATTTACCTATACAAAAATTACATGTTCTTCTTGATATTCTAAAATGTTGTTGGAATTGTTTATCATCAAATGTAGGGATAACATTCTTTACATAATTTTTCATTTTGATTGCAATCCTTCTCTCTTTGATTATTGATATATCATCGTCAGAAGAATTGGTGCTGATTGATAACTCGTCCTCTTCCGATGATAATAAAAGATTTATATCGGAATCACTATCTTCAAGAAAGTGATCCTAACAGATATTTAAAATGTATTTTTATTTTGTAATAAAAATGTAATGTATTTTAAGTATATAGTATATATTTATACTTATAAATTTATAAATATTATACTTACCAGAATTACATTTTCTTCTTCACTTGACATTTGAAGAATTACGGAATTTGAATGAATTTCAAATACTATAGTATTTAATATAAATTGTGATTTGTTTATCAAAATTATACATAAACTATTGTAACTCTCTTAAAATCACTGAAAATAARAAGAAAAGAGAATGCGGCTAAAAATCAGAGAAATCGCAAAGTCTAAAGATAGTTCGAAAAACTCTCACAAGGGGGTGCAATGGTCACAAACTTAGTTCACGTTCATTTACCGTTCTTTTATTCTATTTAAAACTTAGATCATTTCAAGTGATCCTTGGCTTAGATCATTTTGAGCGAACTCAGATACTTTTGTAAAACGAATACAGCTAATAGTTAGACGTCAAATACTGTCAATCCATCTGAATCTGACAAAATAGTGAACTGTGAATTTAACTTAGTGAATTTAAAAATTAATATTCAAATAGATATATAGAAWTTTCTAAATATATTTCAAGAAGGTATAGGTCAATCGAATGTGTTTGTTTTTATGTGTTTATTGACAAAAAATATTACAAAATATGTAACGTTGTATATACTATTTTTACACATCTATCTTAAAATTATATAATTAATAGTAGTTCTTTATTATAATAACGAACTATCGAAATTTGTACTTAAATAAAAAGTGCAATACATACAAAAAATGAAAAATACATTCATAAAAAGTGAAATATACAAAATASAAGAAATTGCGAATTTAGTCAATCTCGAATACATTTGGCATAGCGCAAACAAATTGCTCAAATTCTTTGTCCACTACAATCAGTTTCGAACAAACATCATGAATTGAAATTAAAAATTCGCCCACCTCTTCCATAAATCTCACTTTCCACATATGTGGAATATTAATTTCACCAATTCTTGTTACGGTGTTATCTGAAGACATTGTTTCATCGACTGTGCATTCATCTGTACGCAGAACTACTTTTTCGGCAACAAATGTGGTAACTAAAAAGTGGCATCCTGTTTCAGGTACATTAATTATTTTGTCGATCCTAACAATTTTTCCGCATTTTAACTGTACAACAGTGTCATTCCATTTTTTTGATCGTTTATAGTCTTTACTATGATACACCTGATTGTTATATACACACTTTTGGTATATCCGTCCTGCTATAACTGGAACACTATCTGAGACATATACATCTTGTGAATCATAAAATATTACTCCATCATTTACTTCAACATTAACAGTCGACCGATTTTTTTCAAACAATTGCTCACAAAACGCTTTTACATGAATCGGCGATGAACTACTTGACATCCTTAYTTTATATGAYAAAATCTGTAATGATTTTTTGGCTATTTGCTGCTCAACGCCTTTTGGTCCATTAACTAGCCGTTTTAAAAAATAAATATTACTTTCAAAAGGGAAGGTTGATGTAGCCCATAAAGGTCCAGATTTCCGAACAGATTGAACAGCATGGAGCAACATATGCACGTTAAACCGCATTGATTCTTTTCCATATAGAACTTCAAACAAAGCAACAAAAATCATTAAAYCTTCTTCGCATTTATTAAGTTCAGAATTTGTGATATCTGTTTTTAACAAAATATAAACACACTTTACAAGTAAAGCATAATGGTGTATATAYTTTTTGGGAATATAGTCTAAGCATATTGGAATGCTATAGTATAATAGCCATGATTTCCAATCTTTTGCTTTATAATTACTTTGATCGGATATTGCATGCGRTAACTTTYTYAYRTCATGAGGTGGTTTGATTTTAAGTAAGCTTTCATCAATATTTTTTATTTTAGCTGCAGTTAAATGTATCGACGATGTTTTTGCCCATAACTCCCAAATATGCTTAACAATCCCTAACAGAATTGTATGCATGTAATCGAAAGGAAAACCCCATACTATATCAAAATTTGAAACTGAATTTAATATTGAATTGCCTTTTACTCCTCGAGATTGTATTAAAGAGCGGCTTGAATGAAACTCTTGTATATCTCGCATGTGGGATTCATAAGTTCTCAATTCGGGATTTTCGTTTATAAAAGGATATCGCATGGTCGATATATGTGTTCCCTTTTGGTAGCAATAACTGCAGCCAAAATAACCGTTAAATTGTACTCGCCATTGTATCAACGCTCGAGCGACAGAATCTGTCGAAAAGCATAACGCTGTTGGTGTGAATGTGGTTTGATCTCTGTCACAAGTCATATTCATGGAAATACCTTTTCCTCTTAAAGCACTTGCTTGTTCTACAAACATTGTAAGATATAAATTTATTAGTTCAGGAGTAGGTTCACGCTTTACAACCATGATACCTGCCAATAAAACATTTTCAAATCTAATCTTGGGTGGCAAATCATTCAAAATTACTGACAAAGGCCAAATACTACGTTTAGTCTTGTGTCCTAAAGGTGCTCCATCTGTGCTGACATTATAGCTTACAATGTGTGCTGAATCAGCAATTATTTTTTTATGTAATTCGCCATTGTGTATGTCATTAATGTGATTATATTGCTGTGTATCTTTCCTTAAATTAATACTCTGCATATACGCTGTGCAAATATTTTTATCCTTAAAAAGTAACTCTATTTGATAACATAAATCAATAGACAGAAAAAAGTTAACACACGACAAATTAATGTTATACTCTCTACCACAAAGCTTGCATAATTTAGTTACATTTACAAACTRTTCTTTYTTAGTACGATATATTTCACAGTAGCAATCTGTACAATAATAATGAAACAATATTTTGTCATTGGGTRGGTCAAATGTTTTGTCGAAGTAATAATTCGAAATATTAAGGTATGTAAAATTAGGCCCTGCACAAAATTTCAGGAGATTAATTAAACTTTTTCTCGCGTTATTCGAAAGTCCAAACAGCAACGAATATCCTGCAACCATACACGTAACACTATCAACTGTTAAACCAGATTCTTTAAACATTATTTTACTTTTATCACGTTCCGAATAATTTGCTTCTGCAAAATCTTCGGTGARTCTCGTTGGATTAATTTCTTCTAAATTATCATCTTCTAAATCATTATTACTATTTTCCTCTTCTGATTGCATATCTTCGGGTGATTCATTTTCAGCATAATTATCCACATGATTTTCACAAGACGTAACTAATATGCTAGGTTCAATGCAGTTATCTAGGAAATCATACAAATTTACACATAATTATTGTTCTAACTAAAGAAGTAAAAAGGATTGATGTTGTACGACTAAATTATGTCTTTAAGATAAGTGCCAAGCAATTCAACAAAAGGAGAAAAAATCACAAGGAGAGAATTATTAAAAAGCTTTGTAAATTACATTAACAAAAATATAATAATATTTATAAGAGAGTCATTTGGCTTGAACTTAAGCTTGAGCTTAAGCTTAACTAATTGTAAGATAAAAGCATCATGACAAGAATAATAGCTTAAAAAAA
>JANQDE010000329.1:0-15881 GCA_037157785.1 Cephalotes varians
ATATTATATTAAAAATTTTTTGTATTATTAAATTTTTACTTTTAATTTTTTATTAGGTATATTAAATCTTTTTATTATATATGATTATATATATAATACATCAATAATACAATATAATCTATATGATATAAATATGTATGACTTCGCACGAATTACATTATTATAATCTCTAGGAATGGATGTCTTTTGAAACATTATTATGGATGTCTTCGGGTCATATCACAGACGTTCTCGGGCCATATCACAGATGTCCTGGGGACATCTTATGGATGACCCGAAGACGTTTTATGGACGTTCCACAATATCGTACACGCGACTTATTTATGAGATAAGATGTTTTGAAGATGTCCTGGGAACATCTTATGGATGTTCCCAGGACATCTTCAAAACATCTTATCTCTCATAAAGACATAGACGATATTTTGAAACGTCCATAAAACGTTCTCTGGATGTCCTTTGGACGTCCGAAAACTGGTGTCATAAAATGGACTTCTGAAGACATATGTGGTACGTCCCGAAGACGTCTATGTGTTGTGTGGATATTAATCAAGTTTAGAAATTTCTGTGATCTTTTTTGTGAGAAATATGTTTCACCAATTGTCGATGTATGTACGAGGTGGAATTCGACATACAACATGCTCAAAGCCGGTTTGGGTATGAAACGATCCATCAATGCTATTTGTGCTGAAACAGATTTTGTTCAATGGCAGTTTACAGAAGATGAGTGGGAAGTCATGCAAAGATTTGCATCTTTCTTAAAGAATTTTGCTTTGATATCAACACTGATAGGAGGAGATAAATATGCTACTTTGCCCATGGTAGTCTTGACGTACAACATGGTCCTCGATAAAATAGAAGCAATTGCTAAGCAATTGGAGCAACAAGACACCCGGAGTGTACTACAGAATTCACTTATGGATGCATATCAAGCAGCATACGACAAAATGATATGCTACTATGCCAAAACAAATTGGATATGTTGCTTGGTACTAATATTGGACCCAAGGCACAAAGTCGAAACTTTTAATCAAACCAAATGGGGCAAAGAAATCGTCGATGAGACCTTGAAAAAATTCAAAAACGTTTTCAAGGAAAAATATTATATCGAACCACTGCAAGATAACCAACCAATATTATCAAGCGATGACGAAGATATAGACATAAARAAGTTGTTTAAAGACAGAACTGTATGGACCAGCGAAATAGATTCATATTTAGGAAGCGGTAGAGTTAACAAAGATGTCGACGTTATCGAGTGRTGGAAAAATAATCAGACAATATACCCATGCTTAGCAAAGATGGCGCGCGATTTTCTTAGTATTCCTGCAACGTCAGTGCCAACAGAACGACTATTTTCTAAAGCAGGCCTTATTATAAGGAAACACCGAAATCGGCTCAATAATAAATCTGCTCGTCTGTTGCTATGTCTTAATTCTTGGGTATCTTCTGACTTAACGAGCCACCTTTTTGATGACGCTGAGTTTGTCGAATAATAAATATACTTTTATAATTTACTTTTTATAATATATAATACTTTTTATAATATATAATACTTTTTATAATACTTTTATATAGTACTGTTTAATATATCTATACTTTATAGGTACTTTGTAGATTTTGCGAGTAAAAATCTTAATAAACAGATTTAAGTAATTAAAATTAATTATAAACTCGAATGTCCAGAGCAGTTTTATTTTCATGTTTAGCCGCCGATCATTTTTTAATCTAAGTTCCAAAAAACTACTACATGTACGAGTGCTAATCACTTTCGCATTATTTGTCTATTTATAATATATTATTGATACTATTTTTTCTCGAAAACATTTACATATTGATACATGAGAAGTATATAGTAAAAAATCATAAATAAATCGAGATGAGACGAGAATCTCGATGCTTTGTCTCGATCTTGCTTCGCTGTCGAAAATTTAGTTTCGATCTCGGTCTTGTCTCGTCTTCTCTCATGAGACGAGACAAGAGTCTCGATTTTCGAAAGTCTCGGTGAAACACTAATCCTGGAGCTTGGACGTAATACTTAATAATAATATATTATATATGTAAATTCAAATTTTTTCAATCTGAATTGCGCCACATATGGATTTTTTAACGCAATCATAAAATCAACTAATCAAAAATATCACAAATAATATTAATGATTGAATTTAATACTACTAGCATCTTAAAAATTAAAAGAATTTTATTGCGAAAAATATTAGCCAAGCAAATATCAGCCAAGATTTAAACCTCTCTTTCCGAAGCGGACGTCTTATCCAATTCGACTACCGAGACATATGATAATATTTATCGCAATAAACAATATTAAAGAAAAGGATATATTAATAGGTCAACTTTTAAACATATTAATAATTATTTTACTTACGGCGATATGTCTGGTTTTTCTATATCAGCTTGTCCTGTTTTAAACATTGCACTCAATCCAGCCTGTAAAATACAGCAATATATATAATAATAGTATAAATACATGTACATAAATATAGAACAGTGGTCGCAACGAAATGCCCTTTTCGAGCCGATTTCTGAAGCGACGCCTACTGTCCTCCCCACTACCGTTCAACGCTCGGCGACCGAGCCGCCGAGCGCGCGTGTGACGCTCTGCCTCAGGAGCGTCCCCATATCAGAAATATGACGGAATTGCCCTTCCGTCAAACTATTATTAAAATACTAAATTGTTTATATTATTAATGTATTATATATGTTTTATAATAATATAGTTGTGACTTTACGTGTATGTGTAGTTTTATAATAATGTATAATAAYTAGTTTCGATAATAGCTTTCCACATCACCCGTGAGGTGCTATTATTGATGTGTTTATATATATTATAAAATATATTATTATAAACTATATTATTATAAAACATATATAATACATTAATAATATAAACAATTTAGTGTTTTAATAATAGTTTGATGGAAGGGCGATTTCGTTATATTTCTGATATGGGGACGCTCCTGAGGCATAGCGTCACACGCGCGCTCGGCGGCTCGGCCGCCGAACGTTGAACGGTAGTGGGGAGGACAGTAGGCGTCGTTTCAGAAATCGGCTCGAAAAGGGCATTTCGTTGCGACCACTGATACAGAAAATAAAGATAATTGTAAATTTAACATATATTTGTATATAATATTTTTAGATATAAATCAAGTTTTATTATAATTGAATTTTTCTAATTTCTAATAATTTAAAAATAGACAGAGACATATAGAACTGAAAGAATAGAAAGAATAGAACAGTTTTAGTGTATTAATTGTTCAATTTTACTTATTTAAAGAAAATATGTTTGAAAGGGTTAATGCATATAATAATTTACAATAAATGATTGTAAAATACAATTATGTGTTTTTCTATCAATTCTCATCAATTATTTTCATTATTTTGCACACCAAATCATTAAAACATATTAAAAAAGTGCTTGTCCTTTTTATTTCGATTTGGAAGGCGATATCCCTCGAAGCTCAAGTCACTAATTTGTCTCAAAAACGTATCATATCACAAATATGCTTGAATCGTATCTTTCATCATCAATAAAGCAGTTTCTTTATTAAATAATTTTTATTTTTATAAATAACTAAATACATTAAATTTTTTATTTTTAATGTATTATATGTATTCTATAATAATATTTAAAAATATTTATAATAATAAAGCTTTAACACAATAGAATTTTAATACAATATTTTAATGATTATATAGTTTAACAATAGATTTCTGCATCGTTCATGAGGTATTATTGTTGATATTGCTATATTTTTTAAAAGTGGTTTTCTAAAACTTATTAAAAAATACCGAAGATGATCAAATATATTATATTTATATAATATTATATAATATTATATAATATTATATAATAATTATATAATATTTATTCGATTATATATTATCAGGAGGATAATATAACCGTCGCCTTCGAAATCGGACCGAAAAAGATAATTCATTCCAAGCACATTAAAGTATAATTAAACCCAAAAGTAATTAAATCTAATCAAAGTAAGATCACCGAAAAATAAATATCTTTTGAGATTATATTTTATATTAATAATATATTAATATAATGTATTAATGAAATATATATACTAGGTTGTAACAAATATTTACTTTTGCAATGAAATTTTCGAATTATTTTAGACTCTCGCTTTTGCTTTTGCTATTGCAACTAATTATGCAAAAGATTTTGTCCAGCGCACGACATTTGCAGCTTCGCCAAAAATACATTGAATGGTAAGGGATTGCAGTTTAGCCCCCCCCCCCCTCCAGCAAACAAAAATAGATTGGAAAACATTAAAAAATATTCATTTTAGCGATGCTAAATTCTTGATTTTGAATCTATCCGCAATAAGTGTCAATGCGTAAGTAGTATATGGACAGCTTCTTCTTCTTCTTCCCTAAATTATTGGCACCGTCTCTGTCACGGAGGCCATTCAGCCATGAACAWTGATCTTCCTCCAACCTTCCACTGAGAAGTCGGATATTCGGGCGTACCAATCAGGTGCAGCAGGAGTAAAAATGTCTATCGAAGTAAGCCAAGCCTGATGCTAGGCGCAGAGGGCGCGAATAGAGCAGACAGCGCGAACAATCTCGAAAGCGGGTACCATCCGGATGCCCGCGTGAGCAAGCGCCGCACGGGGGAAAAGTAAAAGGAGCGGGAAAATCAAATAGCCAATCGTTAGCTTTGAAGTAAGCGAGGAGTAGGCGAATAAATTTAGGACCTGGGTTGGAAAGCAGCGGAAAAATGTCTATTAGATAGTGAGGAAATGATTTTGTAAGGAAGGATCTTAGCGAGGATGACTTCGGAATAGTAATAGGACAATAAAAAATTATATGATTAATGTCCTGCCTAGGATCGCCGCATAGGCAAGAGGGGGAATTGACAATATTTTTTCGAAATAAGCTATAATTCAGATTATAGTGGTTACTACGGATTCTGTTAATTAAGACAATTTCGCTCCTGTTAAGAGGTTTGTCGTAATACCAAGGTTTTGAAGAATTAGAACTCTGGTATAAGATGGCATGTTGAGACCCGGTGGCTTGGGCAGACTCTCTCAGATACGTAAGAAATTGTGCATTAAGAATATTCCCGGCCTCAAGTTGAAAGTCTGTGAATGGAATTTTAAAATAGGGTTTGTAACCATGAGTGGTGGTAAATTTGGCCAAGAAATCCGCAGTTTCATTGCCGGGAATACCCTTATGAGCAGGGAGTCAAAATAAATGAATAATTCTTCCATCTCTATGTGCTTTAAAAAGTTTATTCTTTATCCTGTGAATTAAGTAATTTTTATTATGGTTGGAGAACGGAGACGCCAGCGCATCCAAAACACTTTTAGAGTCCGAAAAAATAATCGTTTTGTCGCATTTGAAATCGGAGGAAGCGTCGATAGCTAACGAAATAGCCCAGGCTTCAGCGGAGAAGATGGAAGTCTCGGGGGGAAGTCTATGAGTAATCCGCAGGTTAAAATCCGGAGAATACACTCCAACTCCCAAGGAGCGATCCGCTTCCAATTTAGAGCCATCTGTATAAAAAGAAGAAGCACCCTCTCTATATTGTAAAGACAGTTCAAGAAATTTTTTATGAATGACAGCAGGTGAAAGATCCTTGTCTATTGGATACATGTCTACGCAAAGCGAAGGTATAAATGCAGAGGAGTCAAAATAAAAAAGAATGCAGGTAGAAAAGCAGAAGAATAAATAGAGGTACAAATGCTTTGTAGCGAAATAAAGAGTTTAAATAAAGGGAAGGTGCGAAGCAAGCGTACACGATTAATCCAGTGGACAGAAGCGTTAATCTGAGCGAATCAAGTCTASAAATAACARGATTAAACTGTYTAGCGARGCATTTAACTAAAAATTTATGCGTAAGGTAGTTAAACCTGAACCTGAGTGGAACTTCCTTAGCCTCAAAAAGCATAACATTAATGGGTGTAGAAATACGATAGCCCATTGCTATTCTAATTGCGCGGTATTGCAGCCTTTCAATCTTGGCAAACGTTGACATGTTATTATGTAGTTTAAAAATTTGGCAGCCGTATTCTATAGCCCCTCTGAATATAGATCGATATAAATTAAGTAGAAGGTGGGAATGAGAGTCCCACCAAGTTCCGGCAAGAGAGGCCAAGATGTCCACAAGAGCAGAGCCCTTATGAATCAGATATTGGAAATGGGTTTTGCCTGATAATTTTGAATCTAGAAGAATTCCAAGAAATCTAACTGCAGAGACCATCGGAACCTCAGCTTCGAGAATCTTCAGAGGAGGAAGAACGAAAAGAGCTCTTCTTCTAGAAAAAACAAGCCATTGAGATTTCTCAGGTGATAGATCTAACCCTTTATTCTTTAAAAAGATATTAATTCGACTAAGCGAGATTTGAATTGAATTATGAGCCATTGCGAGTGATCTAGAGGTAGAATAAATAACTATGTCATCTGCATAAAGTAAAATGCGCGTGTCTCGATGTAAGTGTTTCTCAATGTCCTTAAGGTAAATGTCGAAGAGAATAGGGCTGAGCGTAGAACCCTGTGGGGTACCCTTATGCGAATAAAACGGACCCCTCAGGACCCCGTCAATCACAAAGAAAATCAGCCTTTCACTAATGAGATTTAAGATAAATTTTCTAAGACGAGCAGGAATGCCAATGTCCTTCAAGTTTTGAATTAAGACGTTGGGAATCACGTTATCAAAATCCTTTTATGTCTAAAAAAGCGACAACAGTAATCTCGTCTTTAACGAAACCCTCATGAATATCAGTAAATAAAATTGCAAGACTATCTAAACAGGACCTGTCGGCCCTGAAACCGAACTGGAGGTCAGAGAGAATATGGCGGGATTCAATGAACCATTGAAGGCGAGTGTATATCATCTTTTCCATGAGTTTCAGATAGCAGGAAAGAAGAGAAATAGGCTGAACACCTCTACCATCTGGTTTGGGAATTAAGACAATTAGAGACTGTTTCCATTGAGGGGGAAAAACTCCCTCAGAGAGAATATTATTGAATAGTTGTAAAARTAAGATAGCAAACTGTTCGGGAAAAGAAGAAATAATGTTGTAATCTACTTGGTCCAGTCCAGGGGATGATTTGAGTTTCATTGAATTTAGGGCCGCGTAATATTCAGTAGAAGTCAGAGGAGAATCGAGGTCCTTAAATATTCCCGAATCGTCTGCGTCCTCTCTCGCAAGTGAATCCAACGAGTCCCAAGTCACATGCAAACAAGACGCCGGRCAGAGTTTAAGAATGGCATCTTGATARAGATTCGAAAGGGAAATCCCGGGCGAGGACGAGTATGAAGCAGATCTCTTCTTAAATAATCTGATAAGGGACCACACCTCGGGAGTGGGAGTTTTAAAGTTAAATTGAGCACAAAATTTCCAGCCATTTCTTTTCATTTTCTTGAGAGTTTTTGTACAGCTTGACCGAATCCTTTTATAAGCCTGAAAGTTAGAGAGAGTGGGAGAAACCATGTATATTTTGGTAATGCTTTTACGCTCATCAACTGCGGCTTGACATTCTGCATTCCACCAAGGGGGAGACCGGAGAGTACTGTTAGCAACAACACTTCTAGGATATCTAGCAGACGGAGGTAGAAACGAATAAACTTGCTGTTTAATATGATTTTCAAACTGAGAATAAGCGTGAATCGTGTCGGAAGAAATTTCATTTGCGAATTGGTCAAAGCTAGCACTTAGGTTATGGTTAAGCAGACAGGAGTCTTTTTTGTTTATTTTAAGTTTGTAYTTAAATTTACATTTTTTAGAGGGAGTACCTCCTATAATAGTGAAAACAGGAAAGTGATCACTGCCATCTGTATCCAGATAGGAATAACACAGAGGGGCCAAGCTAGGCGAAACAACAACGAGATCAATAATGGATCGTCTGGAGCTAGRAGGAAGAATAAGAGTAGGTCGGCCATCATTAATTGTGATTAAGTTGAAAGAGTCAAACGCATGAGATAAAATTCTCCCAGCCTGATCTTCGTAATCACAACCCCACCACGAATGATGTGCRTTGAAGTCACCGGATATYAACACTYYGTTAAAGTTGTTRAATAAAAATTGAAAAAGAGCGTCCAAAATAGAAGGAGGAGTAAATTGATTAGGATGGCGATAAATGTTAATAATAGCAAGGGTTGTGTTATCATGCGTAAGAGTAACGCCTAGAAGTTCTAGGGAAGTATGCGAAAAGGAAGACAAATTAAGAGTAACGTAATTTAGATTACTGTTAACGAGGATGCACACGCCTCTTTCGTGTGAGGAAGAGATATCTTTTCTAACGATGCTAAATCCGCGAAGCCGGAAGCTATTACGAGGCCATAACAGCGATTCCTGAATACATATAATGTCCAGCGAGGGGGCAAGCCTCTGCAATTGAGGAAGCCTGCCCCGGATTCCACAACAATTCCATTGAACCAGTTTGAGAGCGTTCAAGTAAACCATAACAGAGAATATAAAAATAGTTTAAGCAGGGGGAAGTGGAGAGTGAACTTTAGCGAGAGGACTGCCGGATGATTGTAAACAATTCGCAAGATTTGAAATAGAATCGCTGAGAGAGTTAAAATCTATTGAACAAAAGGAAGAGATTTTATAATTCAAAGCATTTAAGGCGTGCAGAATACTAGATGACGGTAGGGAACCCGCGAGGTTAATGTTTGGATCAAGCAAAACAGTGTGTATGGGAATATTTGGTATGGGACAAGCATCTCCTACAGAGTTGTTACTATAAGCTTTGCCATTACCAGAGACAACAATAGGTCTATCATTAGGATAGCAAAAAACGTCCTCAAGAGGGGATCCGGAAGTCCTCGTCGAGCGACTAGGAGTGCTACTTTCATTACTATTATTGTTGTGCCTGTTAGTGTAATTTGGGTTGGCTGAAGTATTCGCACGCGAGAAAGAAAGTTTTTTAGGCTTAGAAAGATTCGATGCAAAAGTGATGTCATTGTCTTCAGATGAGTTAAGAGATGCAAACGGGGAAAAGCGATTTTGATTCTGAGGGTTATTGTTAAACTGATCAGTTAAAAAGGAACTGCTTCTATTACGCGGTTTTTCCAAGAGAGAAAAATTTCTAAAATCGGGGTTATACTGACTTGGAGATGAGGAAAATGTTAGCGTAGACTGATGAATTTTGCGCTTGGCCTCGATGATAGGAATATTTTCAGTGGCCGCCAAAGATAGAATCAGTTTGTGTTTGGATATCACAGGACAAGTGTGAGAAATAGCAAGATGATCCCTTTGACAGTTGATACAGCGAGGTGCGTTATTCCTATTAGCGCATGGTTCACCACTTTCGTGAGCGTCATCACCACAGAATAGACAACGAGGTTTGCCCTTACATGATTTGCTGATGTGCCAACTCTAAAACAAGAAAAACAAATCTGAACTTTAGGAATAAAGGGATAAACCTCATGACGTGTTCTAGAGAAGAAGATATATTTCGGCAAAAGTTGTCCCGCGAACTTTAAACAGACCGTACGAGAGGGAACGTATTTCACTTCACCATTGATCCTGATGCGTCTATTCAGGCGTCGAACCTCAACAACCTTGCAGGGAGCGTCAAAGAATTCGAGAAGATCAGCCTCGTCGATAAGCTGCGGGATATCCTTAACAATTCCTGATCTGATAGTACGATAAGTGRGAACAAAGGCTTTGAGCYCCTCTTTCTSTAAYCTAGGGTTATTAGTAAGATTATTAGCCGCTTTTGCAGTGGTCATTTCTGCCAAGACTTTGCCCTTACCTATTTTTCTGATTTCTTTAATGTCTGWGTAAGCTATGCGTGAAAGCGTTCTACTTATCAACAAAGGGTGTAATAATTTAGCGGGATCATTCTCGACCGAATGAACATATACTATATACGGTGGGATATCAGAATTAGAGTATTGAATTCTGGGAATTTTACCTGGTTCTGTAGAATCAAGCGAAGAATTATCAGATGTTGACAGTTTTTTGGTTATAGGGTTATCCTGGGAGTCTTTAGAGATGGAAGAATTCATAGGGCGCTTGCGCCTTGCGCCATCAGCACATTGATCAACATCCATAGGCTCATAAATATCACTGGCTTTAGCATTAATTAAAGTTGGGCGAGAGCGAGGACAATCCACCGGGCCACCACGCAATTCACGGTTGGAAGAGTTGACAGAGCTCGCTTCCCTAAATGTTTGCAGGGATGATGCAATAGGATTAGAAATGGCCGTTGAGTCGTTATTGCTATTAAAAGAGCTCTCGAAACTATCGAATTCTGCAGCGGGGATGGAAACAGGGTTGGAAGCGGTTAAAGAGTCGGGAAGATTGTCAGGAAGCAGGATATGTGCAGGGTTTAACGGCGGCACCGGCAAAGGGGGGGGGGCGACTCTCCCCACCCCCATAGTCTTTTGCAGGGGCCGAAGCCTCCTGCATAATGTTCGAGATTTGATATAAAAGTTAGCTTATGAACTCGCGTGTAATAAATAAACTTTTCACCACTCTGGGTCTGTCGCCCAGAGGAAACACTAAAATCGGTGTACAAAGCCGAGACCGACGCACAAACAAAGCAACACTGCGCACTACACGTCCGTTACCATCGGCATGCAACACGCAAGTCCCTATATGGACAGCTATAGGGCGTCAAAACAAACCTCCTCCACGCGGCCACTGACGCCAGAGACGTGGCCTAGACGTGGATATGGCGCGCTCTGATTAGTGAAGAGAGTAATCATTAAATGGCGCGTTCTGACTTGCCCCATAGCTATCCGGCGCTCTGATTGGCTGCCCCATAACTGCTGGCGCTCTGATTGGCTTGCCCCGTAGTGGCCCCCGAGCTAATTGAGTGGAGGAGATAGCAACGCGGGGATGATAAAAATGGCGTGGGTGGGTCCGACAAAATGACGAGTAAGGGACCGGCGACAGGTCCGAGCGTGGTGTTTCGCTGAGGGGGATAAGAAAAAATCGTGCCTGTTTCGACATGTTTTACGGCCGTGCCTTTTCACATGTTTGATCAGCTATTTTAGAAATCGTTAGTCTGTTTTTGTCGCTGAATTAGTGTACAGTATACTTTTTGCACTTAAAATGAAATTGATATATATATTTAAAGTGAAAGTTTAGTAAAAGCGAAATAGAAAGCTTTAGTGCAGCAACAAAAAACAAACCTCATATTATTCATAGCGATTGTTCGAGAATAATCGCTAAACACAAATTTTAGTATAATAATTTTTTTATTTAAAGAGTAATAGTGTACAATAGTTAAGCCTAAAATACGAGAGAATAGGTGATATTGTAAATGGGAAGAGGATAAGAAATAATCGAAAATTACTGAAGAAAAAAATTGAGTTTATTGTCACAAATTCTTCTCCATAGAAAAGTACAATTTACACGTGTAAAAGTAAAAAAATTGTAGAGAAACGCAAGTTTTAGTTACGATTCTCGGTTCGACAGAATTATATGAAGGATTTCGTTAAAGCTTAGTGAAGTTAATTCCTAAAATATTATATTAAAATACATGTCCAAAAAAGTCAAATCGTTAATTTGTGTATGTACAATGCGTTCGATTTCGCCGTGATTTCCTTTAAGTGTTAATTTTATAATATCGCAATCTGTGTAACTTCTAGGAAATTTTAATTCGATTTCTTTAATTAGATATCGCGCGCATTAATGTTATCCGCTAAAGATTGTAAATGTTTTAAATGAGCGTCGACGAATTTTACAACGTTTTCCAATCCTTGAAAAGTAGTTTTCTGCATTATAATTGCCATAGCGTAAATTCTTTGTTTCTTCATCGCTGATGATGAATCGGCTGTCTCCTTGTTTCTTCGAAGCTCGCCGACGATATTTTCCATAGTGTTCCTCCTCCGTTTTCTTTATACGTCACCAATATTGATCTCACTTCGTAGGCTGTGGTAAAGCTGATGTGAATATTTTTTATGATGACAGAATTCGGTTTTAGCTTGTTATCTCCGGTTAAATATTCACTCATGAGTGCTATGTTATGTAGAAATTCTTGCCACGAGTCTATATGGAAATAAATTCCGTTTGCGTTGTTTCCATTTAATTTTACTAGCGGCTTGAAAACTCCCTCGTTTGTTGTTTGCAGTCCCACATGTAATCTCTTTATATGTGAGTTGTTAAGACCATACGTTGTTGATAGCAACATATAAAATCGTTTGTTTCTTCCCTCTCCCCTCCCCATTATACATCTTGGAATTATTGAGGATATCGTACACCCACTTCTTAAAATTATTGGGATCTTTATGGCTGGCCATTGTTCTCACTTCACCAAGTACTGAAACAACGCTGATATTCAAAAGACACTAGGTGAAAACTAAAGAAACAAATTTGCTCGCTCGTAAAGTTGAAGCTTTGAATAACAAGACTCGAATAAACTGGAGTTATTGGCTCTACCGTTGTCGTTGACTCTGTTTTAACAATATAAAAAAATGTGCGCGCGCAGATAGAAAATAGAAAAAATATAGATTTTTTAGAATTATTCCTGCACAGTTAGCACCATAGAAATTTTAAAAGTGCAAAGAAGATAAAAGTTAAGTAATAAACTAAAAATTTTATTTAAAGCATATAACAAAATATTTGAATTTAATAATAAGGAGATCACGTCCAATTAAAAATTTACGTGAGAAGAATAGTAACTAAAAAATTTAAACTCAGATTATACGATGCAAATAATAAAATATAAAAAATATCTTTAAAATGGAAACTCGTCGAAAAACCTGACTTATTTTATTTTATATCAAGGCAATAAAAAATGTTCGAGAAAAAAAAATAGAAAAAGGTATTTGAGTGGATAAAAAAAATTTTTTTACAAATAACGGTCAAATTATCTTATTGAACTTAAAACGTTTCTATGGGAAGCAAATAGATTCCGTGAATCTCTCAATAGATATCTTGTAGTTGGTTTGATAATTTCTCTTATCCTCGAACTTGATGGAAATATCATCCATTCGAATTGTTTACGAGCTACGAACATTAGATAATACATACCTGTCTCGCATAAGTTGCAGTTCGATATACGATTGATGTTACCTTTTCACCGGTTATCACATTGAGACAAAATTAACTAAACGGAATAAAAGATAGCTATAAGGCTATAAAACTATAAAACGTTATAAGACAAGAAAATTATAGAAAAAAAGAATAAAGCTATGTGACAACGAAAAAGAAAAATGAAATCTTAAAAGAGAACTTTTTCACATAATCTTAGAAGGGATAACACAGAACAGAACAAAAAATTTATAGTACGGCACAATTTTTTTCGAAATGCACAAGAACGAAGCCCTAGTCAAACAAAATTTCCTTGATATGTCAATGTCGACTGATCGGTGCTAGAAAATGCGTAACATTTCCCTTTCTCTGAAAAATTTTTTTAATTATCCCCAAGTATAAATGACGTAATGCATGCATTTAGTCTCAGTTTTACGTTTTCTCTCAAGACGTGTTACTACGAAAAATGTCGCTTCGGAAGTTATTACGTAAGTTCTTCATCGTGGGCTGCAACATGAATGGGAAATTAGTTGCAGCTGCTACTTGTTCAGATTATCGGACAACAATGAACAAAATTATAAAGTCGAGAGTTTCTCGCGCGAGTGCTCAAACACGTTACTATGCATTATGCACAGCCTGGATCATTGCGGTGATGATCAAACGCTGGTGGAAATAATCTCGCGCCATTTGGAAGTTCGTATATATTTTGAGTACGAGGAGGATGACGCGGGAGGCCACATAGCCAACTTCATGTGCCGTATTTGAAATAGAAGAGAAAAAGTAAGATAAATTAATTAAATTTATACATAAAAATAAAGTTTTAAAAACCGTTGTTAATGAATCATAATATTTATTTCGCAAATTCTGTAGCCGTCGTTAATCCCATTAATTGGCGATTAAGACTGTGAAAATAAAGTGAAATAAAGAGATAAAAATATTATCTCATTCGATAAAGCATCTAAAGGTGAGTTAGTACCTTAGTATTCTATATCGTGGACACTATATCTCGTGAATAGATTCAAAATACACTATATATCGTCAAACAAGATTCATACTATATCTCGCGAAATAAGAATCATAAGAATCATAATATTATTCTACAAATAAAATCCGCTAATTGCGAGCAATTTTTGACATGGCACGTGAAAACGTCATTTTCGATTTTCAACGCGAAATAGTACAATATTTCCGTAACGACGTAGGTATCCTTCGACGCGCGAACATGGCATTTAGAAAGATTTTCCTGGAACGCGGAAACATATGTCCGTTCGAGGAATGCACGACTATCGTTTCCACGTGTATGAAAGTTTTTCGCAAAAATTCTTTACGCGAAAAAGAAATAGGAATCATTCCACCGAGCGGATACAGGCACAAGGATAATCACTCGCACAATGCATTGCAATGGTTACTATGGATGAAGCCCGAACTCGGTCATCCTATAATTCACGCGGGGCGAGGACGCGAGCATCAAATCGAAGGCAAGCGCGTTGACGGATATTACGAAATAGAGTCGGAGAATGAGACACGACGTTATTTGCTACACTTTCACGGTTGCTTTTGGCGGATGTTCAACATGTTTTCAAATAAATCGCGATAGAGCGATTTCGTTCGCGAATCGTGGAGACACAATAGACACGCGGTACGAGCGAATTCTCGCAACAACATGGCGTCTTCGACAACGGGGGTACCACGTGATGGAGAAATGGGAGTGCGATTTCGACTGCGAGATGAAAATCTTGAGATTTTCGAAAATCATCCGATGATAAAAAAACGCGCCTCTTGATCCGCGCGATGCGGTTTTTGGTGATCGTAGGGGAAATATCACCCGATACGAAAATACAGATAAAATACGTTACGTGGACGTGTTATCTCTGTATGTATTGAAAACGGATGCATTTCCGATCGGACATCCTGATATTTATCGGTCAGAATTGTCACCGAGCTAATTGGAACAGCGCCAAATTATAATTTTAGCTCGAAGGACTCGTTCGCTGCAAGATACACCCTCCGCGCGATCTCTTTCACCCGGTACTTCCGTATCGCGTATGAAGTAAATTGTTGTTCGCGTTGTACCGAAGTTACTACGAAACGTTCTCGCAGGTTGCGTGCACTCACGACGATTTGGCCGATCGTGAATTCGAGGGTACTTTGATATCCCGCGAATTGCGCAAAGCTATCGAGAAAGATTATTTCGTGATAAGTGTGAGCAAAATTTGGCAATATAAAATCGCGTGATACAATCCCGGTACGCAACAGGGTAGTTTGTTCGCCGAATATATCAACAATTTACTATTGAAACAGGAGGCCAGCAGATGGCCGAGCGAATGTAAAAATGACGACGATGCTAAGGAACGATACCTGTGGAAATACGAGGAAACCGAGAGTATCATTTTCGAAATAACATCAGTCGAAATTCAGGTTTACGCTCGATCGCGAAACTTTGCCTCAATTCTTTTTGGGGAAAATTCGGCCAGTGAACTAATTTGCATAAAACCGAGATCGTAAAATTGTACCAATGCGACTTTGCCCACAAGTCCAGAGCATGAAATAACCGATATGCGATAACCGATATATTATCCGTCAATGACGATATATATTTCGTGGCAGCTACGTGAAGAGGCTATTACTATTGTATTTATGGGTCTTTTCATTCCAATCCAAATGCTTGTAGTTTTAACAGTTCGAATTGAATAAAAGATTTAATTACAAAGCATTAAAGAGGTAACGATACAAAATGAAAAAATTTAATTTAAATGGAAAAAATTTTTATGTAAAAAAACTTGGCGCTGTTAAATTTTGAAATAAAAACGAGGAATTTCGATTTAAAAAGAATTTCTTGCATTGTAGTATATTATCAAAGCGAATATACGGAATAGGTTTAAGATATTTAATACATAAGTTTATGTTTAATACATA
>JANQDE010000329.1:39587-49729 GCA_037157785.1 Cephalotes varians
AAAAAACAGTAGTCACTCTAGACCGCCGACCTGTCCTAGCGACCTAGCTCCTAGTGATCCGTCCGCAGTATTCCAGATAGCTAGCGATTGAGTGTGCTCAAACGCCATCGAACGTACTCGACTTCCATCTACCGCTCCGGTTACTGGGAGTGAGCGTTCTCACTCTCAGTCGAGAGTACTCGATATCCTGATATTCCGAATCTAGGAGGCGAGCGTTCTCGTTTCCAGTTGAGAGTACTCGACATCCTGATACTCCGAATCCAGGAAGCGAGTGTTCTCGTTTTCCATCGAGAGTACTCGACACCCTGATACTCCGAATCCAGGAAGCGCACGATCTTGCTTTCAGTCGAGAGTACTCGACCCTCCGATATTCCGCGCGTCGGGGGCGAGCGTTCTCGTCCTCCGTCGAACGTATTCGACGCCGCAGTCGTTATCGCAATTACACGTACTGGTTCCGCCACCGGAACTCTCATATGCCACCGCGTCGCTAACCCGAACATTCAAGCGGCCACTGTAAGGTCCGCGCAACGCGTACCAATCAACTCTTACCGCGCAAGCCCGCGCTTCGGCGCCGCGGCCTATCAGGCGCCCCCTACATCACTCGACCCGTCAGGGCCAATCGCACGTACCATCTAAGTACCAGCATCGCGACGCGCACATACTTCACACGAAAACACGTTACCGCGCACTGTCACGCGTAGCACACACGCCGCACACCTTCAACGCAAATCATTGTACATACACACCTCATTCTCAGGCATTGTAAATACATCATACTTCATCCTGTAATTATTTTATTTGAATAAATAATTGTTAGTTGTTACTGAAACTTCTCGCACTGAGTTTCTATTCTTTCGAACCCGGCAACCAACGAGCCTCTCCGGCAATCCGCCCCGCACCTCCGAGCACGTGAAAGACGAACCGTTACAAATATATTAGAATCAAATACTCTTTTTTCAATGAAATGTTTTGATCAATATATTACATTTAATAAGAAAATTACAGGAACATTTAAGTGTTACAAGTTATTATTTCTGAAAGAATGCGTGGAAGCAAAAATATGTTCAGACAAAAGTTATGTGACATCGAGGGAGGATATGACATAAGAGGATACCATTGGTTTGACTATCAAGGTCAAAGCAAGGACACTTTAAATTTCTTAAATGAAATCCCCTATTTTTTACTGCATATTTTGTAGTTTACCTCGAGAGCTTTTCAAAACACTAATAATATATTTTTCCATTAAGTACTCTTCAAGTATAAGGCTTAAAAGTTACATATCGCCGGCATTATTGTTACCCAAGTTGCACTACTGGGGGTGACGGATTTATATTTCGTGTTTGAGTGTGTGTGTGTGTGTGTGTGTGTGTGTGCGCGCGCGTGCGCGTGCGCGCGCGCGCGCGCGCGCGCGCGCGCGTGTGTGTGTGTGTGTGTGTGTGAGCGCGTAAATGTGTGCGTGTATGGTCATTTTTGAACATCTTTTATAAGAACATGACTTCATATTATTGTAGACAGAGTTGGTTTGACCTTGGATAGTTGTTGAAAGTCGCATGAAGATCACCATCAAATTCTTAAATGGAAACCCCCATTTTTCATTGCACGCTATTGTAGCTTATTTCGAGAGCTTTCCGAAACACTATAATAGAATATTTTTTCATTAAATACTTCTTGAGTTATAAAGCTCGGGCGAACGGACGGGCGGGTGTGCGTGCGTGTGTGCGTGCCTGCGTGCGTGCGTGCGTGTAATATTTGAAAATCCTAAAAAGTATAAAAGTAGTAAAATTATAAAATTTTTTAAAGTTTAAAAAAATAAGATTTTAAAAATTTTTTAAATATATCAAAAACATCAAATTTTTTGAAGTTTCGAAAATTTAAGAAATGCCAACATTATCACATTTAAAGAAATTTCAAAGTTTTGAAAAATAACAGAATTTTTACAATTTTTTACAATTATTTACAAAATTTTTAAATTTTTTACAAAATTTTAAATTTTAAAATTTTCACATTTTTAAAAATTAACATAATTTTCAAATTTTCCAAAAATATTTTCTAAACTTTAAAAAATGTGAAACGTATTAACATTTTGAAAATGTTTATATATTTTATATTATTAATATTTTACACATTCGACAAATATAAATTTTGAACATTTGTTCATTTTTATAATTTTGCATTTTTCTTACATTTTCATTTTAGAATTAAATTTAATTAAATTAAAATTAAATATTTTTGTACTTAACAATATGTAAAATATTTGATATTTTTGATATTTCTTACACTTTCAAATATTTGAAACATTTTTAATAATTTTATATATTTGAATTATTCAGACTCAAATCGCTTGCATAAATGTCCCCATCAGGTGTGATTGCATAGTGCTATTTTTTACACTTGCACACATGCCCTGTCATGTCGTAAAGGCAATAAGTGTGTTTTGTGTACAGGCATGCTAATCAAGGTGACTCTCAGGTAACTTTGAACTCTCATAATTATTATCAATAAGCATATATTTTAATGAATATAATATATTACTGCACAGGTGAGAAATTTTTAGATGCTCATGTACTTTCCACACGCATGGCTATATAATATCATCTTTTATGCTCGCACACGTACTCCTATCACTTCGTGAGAGCAACATGATTGCGTTGTTGTATATAATCATGATGATCACACCGGGAGAGTAATATGTGCGGTCACAAATTATTATCTGTATCTTAGAACTTAGAAAAGTTTGCTAGTGTATAGAGAACAAAGGCTACGATATTTTTATATCTTTAAAATATTCTTAGAATCTAATGTGATTTAATATAAAATATATTAATTTCTATTAATAAAACTTAATTTAAACAACAAAACAACAGAATGCTTGATTTCTGCTACCAATCTGATGCTGAATTATATTGCGCATCCTTGGTTTTTGCTAACATTTTGTCGTCAGCTCTACACAAAATTCTCTTTTTGCTATCAATTTGCTAATTGGTCATATATGCAGACTTTGTCAGCAAAACATGAGCTTATTGCTGATGCAGGCATTGGATTTGATCAATTTCTGAATGAATTTGATGCTAACTTAACAATAAGTTGCTATCAATTTGCTTATTAAGATATAGACTAGAATTCTAATCTTACAAAGAATTAGTAAATTAAAAAAAGATATATTGATTTAGATCCTTGAAAACCTTAGAAATTAAATCTATAGAGAATCTGATTATTTTTTTCGAAAATTTAAAAAATCTTAGAAAATTTATACTAAAAATTAAAAAATTATAATATAGAAAAAATTAAAAAAATAGAAAGAGAATACCAAATAGTCGTAAATCAAAGGAAAAGGTAAAAGAAAAAGCGCCCAGAGGAGTGCAAAAATAATTTTCCAATAAATCTTGAAGAAGCGTCCTGTATGTCTTAAGCAGCTGATTAGATTCCTCAGATAATTGACAGGTTCTTCTCCTGTCCTCTCAAACCTAAATCCAAAACTTCTTAAATCTCTCCATTATGTAGATTTACCGAATAAGTTTTGCTTTTACAAATATGAATTCTTTAAACTTAAAAATTTTTTTAATCATTGAAATCATAAAATTAATATTAATATTAGTAAATTTTGAAGTATATAATTGACATGACAAAAATAAAAATTTTTATCCAGATTTGTAATTTAAAAGCTTCTCAAATAACTGAATACAAATTTAATATTAAATTATAATATATAGGATTTAATATTTGAATTTAATGTCTGTGGATAATAACTTCATTTATATACAATGTATTAGATCTATATTCTATTATAAAATTTTTATTAATTTACTCTATAAAAATTTCTTTTAAAAATGAAATATTTTAACTTAATTTTGAACAAAATGAAAATGTTCAGCTTATTACATATTATATAATACAAGTATATATATACCTTATAGACCTAGTATACATAAGCCTTATAAATTAGATCAAAAATAATTTTGCAACTTTAATTTTTCAAAATTTGGACAAGCTAATATTTCTCGTAATTAAATCAAGATAATATTTAATATAAAAATATTATATATAAGAACTTTATTTTTATCTTTTTGTTTCTTTTTGTTAAATTGTGTTATTGTCAGTTTTAGCAATAAATCATAATCATGTTTAAAGAATTCAAACTTGTAAAGCAAAACTTATACCAACTTTAATTTACAACTACTATGATTCAATAAACTATATTTATATGTAATCATATACTAAATATATTTAATTATATACTGAATACAATTATTATACACTGAACACAATTTTGATTTCTTCCTCCTTTCTCTATATGATAGTTTGAGAAATTTGAAATTCAAATTGTAAGAAAAATTATTTTAATTTATTTTACTTTTTATACAATTGAAATATGTTTAATAAACAATATTTAATAAAATATTAATATTTTAATAAAATATTAATAAGATATTTAATCATAAATATAAATATAAGTATAAATTAAATATTTATATGTTTATATATAAATATAAATTTTTAATCATATTTATATTAATAATTAAATATAATTATTATTTATATTTGTGATTAAATATTTAATCTAGATAAATATCTTATTAACCTTTTTTATAATAAATTTCTTCAAAGAAAAAAATTATAATTTTAAATGAAATGACATTTTTACGTTATATGTCACAATTGTTGAATAGTAAAATAAATTAAAATCACTTATTTTATAATTTTAACCTCAAATTTCTTAAAATTATTATATAGCATTTTAGTATAAAATATAATAGGAAAAAGTTTTTTTTTTAATCTCAAAATATTATTTTTTGTTATATTATGTATGCTTATTATACAACTTTATCATTTATATAAAGTTTGACTTTACCTATAATGAGATTTTGTAAAAAATTTGAATTGAATATTATATCATGTACCAACCTTTCTATTTCTGTATCTTCATTTTCTTTTTTTCTTTCAATCATGTTATTTAAAATTTACGTATATTATTTTAGATAAAACACGTTTTTTTAAGATATCAATTTCAATATTAATTTCAGTTTTATTGACTATGATTCATAGGAATCGCAGGCAATATAACAATCTCGAATCGAACGATCTTTTTACAACTCAATTGACTTGTTTTATTAATACCTATGATTAATATTGCAGAATATTTTAAATGGATTTCTTTATGTGTGCGATATATAAATAATAGCTGATACAATGCAATAAGACATTATGGCATTTAATAACTAATACTTTGTTTAAGTATTTATTTAATTCGTGTTTAATTATTTGAATAGACATTGCCTTGTTAAAAATTTTTTTAAAAATTCTCCATATAGTTTTTCAGAATTTTTGTATAATTTTATTATTTTATAAATATTTCTTAAAATTTTTTATACGAATTAAAACTTTTTATAATAAATTTCTTTTCGATTGATATATGAAAACATCAAATAATTTAAAACACGGCCAACATACGGTCAAAGGTGTCAATGCTCAATAATAATTCTATTTTTATTTAAATTAAACTATAATCTACATTCAAACTACGCGCCGAACACAGCCGGTCATATAACGCAGTTCTAAACTAGAATAGAAATAAAGTCACAAATAAATTTGATCGTCAAATTAATGCATGATATTAATGAGCATTTTTTAAAACTGTAAAGAACTTATTGCGAAAAATATTACCATATGCCT
This sequence comes from Cephalotes varians, assembly GCA_037157785.1. Classification (NCBI taxonomy): domain Eukaryota; kingdom Metazoa; phylum Arthropoda; class Insecta; order Hymenoptera; family Formicidae; genus Cephalotes; species Cephalotes varians. The sequence continues at coordinate 45,258 of JANQDE010000329.1, forward strand.
CGGTGATCTAATTGGGAAGACGCCTGCCCCGGCAAGACAGGAGATTCCAGGTTCAAACCCTGGCTGAGGTAATATTTTTCGCAATAAGTTCTTTACAGTTTTAAAAAATGCTCATTAATATCATGCATTAATTTGACGATCAAATTTATTTGTGACTTTATTTCTATTCTAGTTTAGAACTGCGTTATATGACCGGCTGTGTTCGGCGCGTAGTTTGAATGTAGATTATAGTTTAATTTAAATAAAAATAGAATTATTATTGAGCACTGACACCTAGCTTTGACCGTATGTTGGCCGTGTTTTAAATTATTTGATTAAAACTTTTTAGTTGTATTGAGAAAATACTATTTTTTAGAATTCTTCATTTGTAAATTCAAAAATGTTTTAAGATTTCTATTAGCGAATTCAGTTGAATGTACTGATGCACTATGCTTATTAAAGTCACTACACAATCGACATAAAGATTTTTACTTAATATAAATATAAAAATGGTCAGAACGAGTTAAATTGAAATCCTTAATATACTTTATTATTTGTAAATTATATATATTTTAAAATATGTATTTTAAAATATGTATTTTTAGTTTAAAATATTTGCATTAATAGTTTAGCATATAGTTTATGGTATACAGTTTATTTAACATCATTATTATAAAATTACCTTTAAAAAAGTTAACTTAAAAAGTGTAAAAAGTGTGCTACACGTTCTTTGAAGAAAAACTGTTGTATCAAATTATTATATATATAATATTTCCTATTCCAACTTTAATTCTCCTTAAAAAAGTAATATTACAAAATTATCTAAATAATATATATTTCTTTAAAAAATGTTTAAAATCTTAAAATGCGCCAATTAAAAGGAGAAGAATTTTTAATAAATAAAATCCAAATAATACGTATTTTTGTATTCCCATTTAAAAATCTTTCTATTTCAATCAAAATTGTGTCGTATTCTTCTTTAAATTCTTTTTATTGTTTTTCTTATTCGGTCCAGCAACGCCAAATTTTTTACATTAAACATTTTTTATTTTAACTAAATAGTTTCATTTTGTACTATTATCTCTTTAATTATTTGTGATTAAATTTTTTATTTCATTAAAATGTTTATATTTTTTAAAAATATATATCATTTGGATTGAGTTAGGTAACATAATTTTATGATATTATTTTTTAAAAATAATTAAAGCTACTTGGATTGAAATATGACAGTTTTTTTTTAAGGAGCGTGTACACTTGACGCATTTTTTATCCTTTTTTAAAAAGGATAAATAAATTTTTAATTTTGTAATGATATCAGGTATGTTGTGTGTGGAGTATCCTATTATATATAGAGTGATTTATTTTAATTTTAATATTTCGACAAATATCGAAATATGGAAGATATGAAAAAATTTTCAGGCAAAAGTTGTATGACTTCGAATACAACTGAGCTACACTCAGATCTTCGAATCAAATGTTCAAAATGTTTCATTATTATTCCGTAAGCACAATCGAAATCTATTTTTTTAATGGGTAATGCCACTCTATATTCAAAAAATTGAAGAAACTTCTTTTGCTTAAATTATGCCTAAAAGTCTTAAGAATAAGGTTTAATGAGTTTTATGGAGGGGAAAAAATTTTTAATGCTTATTCTGGTTAATATACGTAAGCTGCGCATAGAGCCCCTTCTGAACCTTTATGCGGCGCGCTATTCTCATGACCCGCATAGAGAGGCTCGGCAGTCCTTAAAATCAGTCAGGAAGGAAGAAGAAAAAGAGAATCTCAATTTAGAAGTTGTATGGCAAACATCGCAGATTAGGTAAATCAAAGTTATCTATGGAAAAATGATAAATAAAACTTTAAACGCATTTTTCTCGAAACTGCATTTTTCAAATCGGACGGTAATATATAATTTCGAGAAATTTTTATCAATTCATTTGAAATTTTGACTACAACTTTAAAATTATATTTTCTACTGGACTATGTACGGATTTCCCGTCTTATTGAGAACATTTTTTTACAAATAATTTTCTACTTTTAGTAAGTAACTTTAACTTACTTTAAAATTATTTTTAGTAATTTTTTATTGAAAAATAAAAACTTTTTTTCCAACAAGCACCATTTTCACAAAAATCTTTTTTATTTTTTTTTTCGTACTCCACTAGTGAATCATGTATAGAATTTGTAACGATGCATCTTTTCGGACGAAGATGCATCGTTACCACGCGCCACGAAGCGCGTCAAGTCGTAGCCGCGATAACGGCTAAGTCCGGGACCATCCGCCGTACCCGAACATCTCCGAGCGACGGCCACCCTACCGCCGCCGATCACGGGCCCCTCTCCGCGTCGATTTCCGGTAGAGGGGATCCCGACAATATCCCCGTTTCCGTACCGATCTACGAAATTAGCCGCGTATAAAAGCGGGCCGCACTGCACGTCTAGAGGCAATCCTAGACACCGATATCGAAGTCCGACTTCCTAGTAAAGCCTCCTAGAGAATCTCGGGACCGAGAGTAATCTCGGTCTCCGTTGAGCGTACTCGACTCTCTAGTTCATCGTTGCCAAGATACTGGAAGCGAAAGTACTCGATCTTCGCCGAGCGTCCTCGGCTCTTGGCTATTCCGAACCGTCTCCGAAATACCGGGATCGAGAGTACTCGATCTCTGCCGAGAGTACTCGGCCCTCAAGCCTGACCGTGGACCACCGCAGAAGTCCCGCTGCACAATTCAGACAACCGAAAGGCTCCGCCGCGTACAGAATTAAATATTCTCACTGGCATACGCCGCGCGTCGCTGGACTCCTCGGCCAATCACGTCGCATAATCCTGCCACGCAACTTTGTCGCACCGCCGAGCTCACGCGTGATACGCTCCGCGACTGAAGCCCTCCGAAATACAAATCGACGCGCGAGAGCGTCATTGACCCGTTGCCGATTAAACACGGGACACCCATACGTGCACTCGCATCAATACTTTGTATATATCGCGTCCGAATCCGGGGGATTCGCTAGTGCCGATACTTTGTAAATATCACATACCGAGCACACCGACATTGTACATACCGCGTTTCTAGTTTGTTATACATACCGAGCACGAATACAAGGTGCACTCACACCAACATTGTACATACCGCGTTTCTAGTTTGTTATACATACCAAGCACGAATACAAAGTGCACTCACAGCGACACACACCCACACAAACACAAACACTCACACACATACACACTGCGAGATTATAACTTAGTACACACACACACACACACACACACACACACACACACACACACACACACACACACACACACACACACACACACACACACACACCGCGTGATAACTTGTAAATATATATATGTTTGAATAAAACGTTCTTTGTTAACCGATAAAATCCGAATTGAGTCTCTGCTGGCCCGAACCTGGAAATCCCGACGAGCACAAAATCATTACACTTCCGATTATCGAAAGTCGAACCGTTACAAATTCAAATTTTTCGTCTCTCTGTTCCAGATTGAAAATTGGACGAGATTTTTTACCGCCCGTGTCACTATACACAAAAAGGATCTTATCTTTGCTGGATTCTAGCGCTGCCATTTTGCTAGAAAAAATATGAAAAAATTTTTAATTGCTACTTAGAACGTGTATAATAAAAGTCTTGAAATGAATTTTGTACTGGATTTACTGTGCGCATTAAAAAATTATTAAAATCATGCCTTTTTTTCAGCCGCTAGAATGGCATTACCCCTTAAAGTTTCCTAATACCGATCTTAATACCTTTGAAGTTATCTCTTCACAAACTCTCCTTATTCAATTTGTTATGCCTAATCTGGTGGTCAGTGTATTCTCATAAACAATATTTTCTAAAGAACTGTAGAAGAAAAAATCCAGCAGATTCAGATCTAATTTAAATCTTGGAGGCCACGGGATTGGTCTTCCTCGACTTATCCAATGATCTGGATACTGCTCGTCTAAAAGTCCTAACATGATGAAAATGAGTTGGAACACCACCTTGCTGAAACCAACACCCTAAATGAACTGTAAATAAGTTGCACCGGTACATTCAAAAAGTGAAGTTCAATTATTTCACTATGGCATATTCCCAAACATAAAGAGTCCAATGATGCTGATAAACAATTCGTCAATACCAATTTAAAAAATTATCGGATTTGAAACACAGTTTTAAGATGAACAAGAATAGTAATATCACGATATTAGATTGATAATCAATTTAATAATAATGGTACTAACAAGCATTTTAATTCCTTTTCCCCCGAATATTATAAAAAATTTGTTGCGCAAAATAACACCTATTCTATTATTTAAATCGCCATCTATTATTTAACGCGCCAGTAACATGCGTTCTTCCACATGCCTCAGTGGTCGAGGTGAGACGCCCGTCCCGGAAAGTCCCAGTCGGGAGATCCCAGATTCGATCCTTGGCTGAGGTGTTATTTTTCGCAACAAATTCTTTATAATATTCGGAAGGGGGGGGGGGGG
>JANQDE010000329.1:68890-91514 GCA_037157785.1 Cephalotes varians
GTCAGTACCATACTTCCCCCTTGTAACCCTAAACTTTTCATACGAAACATTTTTCCCTATCCCTACTAGTTTTCGAGATATTTGACTGGATCACTTCAGATGGTCCACGCTGTATATATACAAAAGCTCGTAGACATAGCATGGAAAAGAACCACAAAGTCGTGGACATAACACGGAAGAGAATCATAAAATCGTGGACATTACTTACGCGATCGTGGACATTGATTACGTAGTTCAATGTCCACATTTTAAAGGCGCTTTAAAATAAGATAACAGCTAAATCGCGACCATGTCCGCTCTCAGGCTTCTCTCTGGTAACAGCTAAATCGCGGCCATGGCCGCTCTCAAAGCCATGACACACAAAAAAACTTAAGCAGTAAAACTTAAGCAATAAGCAAATCAGTCAATCACAGTCAAGAATTTAAGGCGAAACAGTAGCAAATCAAAACAGTTGATTTCTTTACTGCTAAAGTTTTACTGCTAAAGTTTTTTTGTGTGCCATGGCTTTTTTTTAATGCATGGTCTACAATGAGCCATAGCAGTAGTGGCTGTAAGAGTAAGAAATAAACCAATCACAATCGAATATAAGAAGAATAGTTGACTGTGATTGGTCAATTTCTTACTCTTACAGCCACATCCATATTGCTACTGATCATTGTAGACCATGGCTTCTCTTTGATATTATTATCTACCTCTCATTCCACACGTGTCTCTACTCTCACCACTGCCATCAGTAGTCCATTCTACAATATGCGTAAAGCGCATAGGCCGGTTCTACAATAAAGTCATAAGTCGTATGCTGCAAGAAATTCACCAATCATAATTAATTATTCTTCTCACATTCGATTGTGAATAGTCGATTTCTTGCGATTTAAGCCCATGGCACATACAAAAACGTAAAGCAGTAAAATGTAAACAGTAAGCGAATTGGCCAATCACAGTTGAGAATTATATTACGTTCTTTACTGTAGCTGCGTTCCGGTATTCACTGCCATCACTGAAAATCTATAATGCATATTACGTACACTACAGATTTTCTGTACTGACAATGAATATTGGAACGCAGCCTATGATTGGTCAATTCGCTTACTACTTACGTCTTACTGCCTTACTTTTTTTATGTGCCATGGGCTTTACGATTTACAACTCTATTGTAGAGTCGACTATATGCGCCCATTTTGTTACAGTATATGTGACATGAACTATAGACAAATGCGCATACGTGCGCTTTATGGAATCCAGGCAACATTTCACTGCGTATCTCACAACGCTTTGACGTTCGATGTTTGATGGGTGCTTACGACAAATAATCGGATCACTGATTGGACCGAGCAGTGATACTCATTCAATAACTTTCTAAATTCCCCTAGAATCTAGAAAAAATCCGGAATCCAGATCCATGCTGTCTCAGCAGTGATTGGGTTAGATTAGCAGCATCCATCGAACAAACAAGTAAACCGAATATCTCTCCGTTTAGAATCCAAAAGTTGTAATAACAATATAGAAGAAGAATACATAGTTATTGCTCTAATAATTAATGTCGCTGTTTCTCTTATTAATGTATATTAATAATCAAATGTTTTGTAATATAAAATTATAGAAGGAAAACAAAAATATTATTATAAATCCTAACCTTACTTTATTTTAATCATTTGTTTAAGCAAAGTCAAATAAAATATTTACATAAATAACTTTAATGCCAGGTTAAAAAACTACGAACCCACATGAAGATATAAAGCAAAATCAATTTAGTACATAAAATTGAAAATTATTTAGTTATTATGTTTCATTTATATTTTCATATATATATATATATATATATATATATATTAGATTAAAAAGAAACGATAATATGACCCCGAAGTTTTAAATTTCAATGTCGCAAATCGCCGTACGGGCCTTCGCAGTAATTGGTGCGCAAAATTCACATGAAACGCATAAGTTTTTTTATAATTGCGTATAATTAATATAGAACTTACAGTAGTAATAATGCTCATTAATATTCTACGGACGTTTCGATCCTAGTGCGGATCCTCCTCAGCGTAATGATTTGTGTGTGTTTCGGAAGGTATAGATAGATATCTTCTCGATCTCTCTTCTCTCAGTTTCGGAAAAGAATAGGTCAATGATTAAAAAGTTTTGTTGTGTCAAWTGAATTGATTTCTATGGAAAAGTCAACAATAAAAAGTTAGAGATAATGTGTTAAATTACGTGTCGATGTATGCTTGACTTACAATGAGAGTTCGAGATGCCATCGTGTCGGCAGTATTAGATGGAATGGAGAGCAAGACCAAGTTGTCTCCCTACCATCGCACTATCGCTCCCCACTTATGTGTCAAAATTCGAAGATACGCCAATAATGTCGGAATATATCGGATCAAGAAGTTCAGTGTCTTTTTTCAARTTTAAACCTTTTTGTTGTTTTTTAATATATATCATTTCTGAAATTAAGCGTTTATTGAAATAAACTTCTTCATCCAATATCTCGACATTTTCCCAATCAAAATCGTGTGAAAACTTAAGTCGGTGTTCGGTGATGACAGATGTCTGTGACATRTTTCTCCTGATGTGATTTCTATGTTCATCAATTCTTTGCTTTAACAATCGACGCGTTTGCCCTACATATGAAGCATCACAATGTAGACAATTAAWTTTGTAGACCACATTGGAGCGAAAGAGGGGAGGCAATCGGTCTTTGTGTACTTTAATAAATATATTTAATCTATTGATTCCGAAAAAAACTAATTTGAATTTAGGGATGTTTTTGAACAATTGAATGAATCTGTCAGCTGTATGGTCTATGTATGGAATGACATTTAGACGAAAACAAGTGATTTCATTTTAGCACTACTTTTAGCATTATCAAGGAACAACATCGTTGAGTGATTCTAAAAGTAGCGCTAAAATGAAATCACTTGTTTTCGTCTAAAAGCCCCCTATGGTCCACTTTTAGGCCCTAACATGGTACATATTTTTTACGCAAAATTTTGTGTTCTTTCCAAATCCGGGATCAAAAATACGGTTTCCATTGAAAAAATACTTGTTAATCTTAAAATGACTTTGAAAATCGACTTCAAGGTCAAGTTCAAGGTCATCAACGATTGCCTTCCTTTGAACCCTACAACTTTTGTATGAGTTATTTTTCGCTATCACCTATACCTTCGGAGTTATTTGCGTGGATGGATTAAAATGGCCCACCCTGTATATATATTTATATATATATAAAATATATAATTTCGGAGATTTGTAGTTTTTTAACCTAACATTAAAGTTATTTATGTAAATATTTTTTTGACTTTGTTTAAACAAAGGATTAAAATAAAGTAAGGTTAAGATTTATAATAGTATTTTTGTTTTTCTTCTACAATTTTATATTACAAAACATTTGGTTATTAATATACATTAATAAGAGAAACAGCGATATTAATTATTAGAGCAATAACTATGTATTCTTCTTCTATATTGTTATTACAACTTTTGGATTCTAAACGGAGAGATATTCGGTTTACTCGTTTGTTCGATGGATGCTGCTAATCTAATCCGATCACTGCTGAGACAGCACAAATCTGGATTCCGGATTTTTTCTAGATTCTAGGGGAATTTAGAAAGTTATTGAATGAGTATCACTGCTCACTCCAATCAGTGATCCGATAATTTGTCGTAAGCGCCCGATGCATGATCTACAATGAGCAGTAGCAGTATGGATGTGGCTGTAAGAAATTGACCAATCACAATCAACTATTCTTCTTTCATTCGACTGTGATTGGTCAATTTCTTAAAGTTATCGCACATAAAAAAACTTAAGCAGTAAAACTTAAGCAATAAGCGAATCAATTAATCAAGAATTTAAGGCGAAACGTAAGCGGTAGCAAATTAAAACTGTTGATTTCCTTACTGCTTACGTTTTACTGCTTAAGTTTTTTTGCGATAGCCTTTACTCTTACAGCCTCATCCACTACTGCTACTGCTTATTGTAGACCATGCATGTATGGCGTTGTTACCATAAATCGTTTGAGCGTGTTCACTCGGTAGAAGCGTTTTAACAACGAGAGCGCTTATATATCACGAGCGTTTATACAACAAGAGCGTTTTTAGTGGTTATCTGCCACATAGTACTTCTGTGCATCTACTGCACTGCTCGAGCGTAATTTATAGCGTGATCACGAGGATATTAAAGGGAATGACTCACGGATTACTATTAAAGTAACGAATCTTTATTGCACTCTAATAAATAATACTATCTCAGATGCGTAAAAGGTAACGGCTCGGAATCTTTTGGATATCCCCTTTGTCTCTAGGCTGGGAATATATAACCGTCTATGTTCGGTGTCGCCATCTGTCGAGTTGGACAAATGGGTCGCCACACATGATGCTCCCATGTAAGGGCACTTTTATATCATGGAACAGGTGTTACGTCCGAAGCTTGGCTTGTCCTCTAGATTCGGCTCCGCGGATTACCGTGTGTCAAAAGTAATGGCACACACTTTCCGTAAGACGTAACAGTAAGATTTCGACCAATCGCGTTGTTCGATTCAGTCGTCCGTAGCTAAATCGAGCAACACAATTGGTCGAAATCTTATTGTTACATCTTACGGAAAGTGTGTGTTCGGGCCTTAAGAGGCTTTCTACAATAAGCCATAAGTCATAAATCAGAAGTCAGAAGCAATAAATTGATCAATTATAATCAAATATTTTTTTTACATTTGTCTCTGATCGATCAATTTATTGCTTCTGATTTCTGATTTATGACTTATGGCTTATTGTAGAATGGCCCTAAGGGAGGAGTCCCATGAGATGCGGATCTGCGGAAATGCAGAACTGGCGGAACGCTTGTGATTAGTCAGATCAGTTTTACGTCCGTTCCGTCGATTTCTATCCGCAAGTTTATTTTTTTAGCGGATCCGCTAATGCGCGCGAGTGTGTGTATGCATTGTAAGGAATTTATGTCGCCACGATGTCATTTGACAGTTCTGTCATGCGCGCGGTATGTAATCGCGTTCGGAGCATGTATTGCGCTGCTCCGGAAGTGAGGTATATTATCGAATAATCTAGAGTAATCCAGATTGATCATCTGAGTGATCGATCTTCCACCCAAATCGGAATAGATCACTCCTCACTCCTCACTCGGGAAATCGAGTCGTGAGGACGTCTGTCGTTTCATAATAAAGTGTCGAAATTCTGTTAGTCGCGAGCGTTACAGTGCTCCGGATAAGCCGGTAGCCCGGAGTCGATATTGTTAAATCGGAGTTGTTCTCCAATAGTCGAATAAAGTGTTATCTCTGCAAATAACGTGTCGAAGCGTTTTTTTGAACCTGGCATCCCTATCCTTGCTACGAATCGGGATCATTGTTCCTTGTGGTCCGCGCTCGGGAAGAAGAGAGTGCGCGACGGACGTCGAAAGTCGAAGTACATCCCGTAAAAGTCGGAATAGACTTTCAGCATTAACATGCTTGTAAAAGCTAACCTACTGTATAGAAGAGATAGATACAAGAGAGATACAAGATATTAGGACGATACTAGGACGAGAATACAAATAAAGAAGCTTATTGAAACTATAATCTGGTTCTAACCTTGATTTGCAACAATCCACAGACAATCCACAAGCAATCTCGGCTCTCTTAACTCAGAACAAAGATGGCGAGCAAAGATAGCACTTTTACATATGTGTGTATGATTCCGATCCGCAAGAGTTTGTTTCTTAAGTCCCATTGAACGGAACTTGCAAACGCGTAATCAATGCGAGCCAATAACAAATTCCGGTAGATTTAATGAAAGTAATCTATGGAAAGGCTCTTGCGATTGATCAGTGTTCATTGCGCACTAATAAATTCCGTTCAATGGGACTTAAGAAAACACATTTTAACGGAGCGGAATATGTGAAATGTCGATATTTGAAGGGATTTCGTTCCGCCAGTTCTGCATTTCCGCAGATTTGCATTTCATGGAACTTCTCCCTAAATCTACTCTTCGGGATGAGCCCACGGCCTAGGGCAGGCTCCGCAGGACGAATGGTTCGCACAATGCGACACGTAGCCAAATTTTGCGCGGGGCGAACAACTAGTCACGTGGTAGAGATAGCGACTATGGGTGCTTACGACAAATAATCGGATCACTGATCGGACCGAGTAGTAATACTCTTCTTCTTCTTCTTCTTCTTCTTCTTGCGGCCAGTGGATTTCCGACCAAAAAAACGGTCACTGTACCACGCTTTAAAATTCGTTAATTTCGGACAAGAATATTATGGCCTCTAGTCCGAATGTAGCATCTTCTTTACTGTATCTTATGCTGCCACTCTTCTTTTTTGGCAGTCCAGTGTCCTAGGGGAGGGAGCCCTCATAAAACCAGTACAATGGATACAAACACATTTAATTAAATAACTATATTTAGCTTTTTATTAGCCTCCCTGGCAAATCTCAACATGACTGCAGCAATTTTTTTATTTATGTTACCAATTAAATATTCGATCGAAAATGGGTCATATAAATTCAGCGTTCTCAAAGACATCAGAAGTCTCTCTCTCTCCACTCTTAACCGGACAAGCCCAGAAAATATGATTCATATCCTGGGTAATCGGACCATACAAACATTTCGGAGAATCCCTTACCCTTTTAAATAGGTATGCGTTAGTACCCGGGTACCCCGTTATGATCCTTGTTAACATTTTACAATCCTCTCTTTTTTGTAATGTTTTTAATCTTTTCTATCTATGTCACCAAAGTTTTTAAGAAAATAAGATCCCGCAGATCCCATCTCCTCGCTATTATACTTGGAGTCGATTTCTCGGTATTTCGGAAACAGAGTTGAGGAAATCTCTTTGCCACTTATAAAATTGTTCCAATTTTCACCATTAATAGAAGCTTTTTTGGTCTCAAGGTCTGCCCTTTCATTCCCTACTATGCCCATATGAGCCGGACACCATGTAAACCTGACTCTTTCCTCATTAAAATTAATCCTGGACAGCTTATAAGAAAGGTCTGCTAGTACAGTGTTTAGTTTATTAATAAATTTTGGAAAAAAGGACATTTCTGCATTTTTGAGAGTCCATAGAACGCTTTGTGAGTCCGAACATATGTTTACCTTAGTCCAAGAATACGAGTCTAATAACTTAAGTGCTTTATCAATTGCAATTACCTCCGCCATAAACGAGCTCGTTAGGGAATTGAGTTTATATGCAAACGCCTTGTTGATGCTAGAAATAAAGATGGCACAACCCACCAAATTGTCTTCAGCGTTAGTAGAATCAGATCGAGTTCTTGAACCGTCCGTATAAATTTCTACTTCATTCTCTGATTTCCTTGAATCCTTTATTAGCTGATTAAAAATTTTATTCGGTTCATTACTTCCCCTAGTTATCTCCCCTGACATAAAGTCAAATTCCGATTTTACAAAATGCTCTTTAAAAGGGAAAGTATAGTAAGGATGGATTTTAGATTTAAATAAGAACTCAAAAAAGGGCTCCACCATCCTCTAGTGATCAGAAATGGAACTTTCCTACTCGAGACCCTGCCCATCGAAAATTGCTCCCACAAAAATTTACTCTTGTTTAATATTTTACCCTTCCCCAAGACAGAGGCCCTACACAAAAAATCATCACATCTCTTCGCAACTCTTGCCCCAAATGAGGGCTGATTAGAATTTCCAACCCGCCCTATTCGACGAATTCCTGGGAAGACCCAAGGCAATTTTATAAGCTGAAATAATAATGCTTTCAATCTGCTTTAGATAACTTTTGGCTGCATTAATATACCACATGGCTCCTCACATAAGTTGAGCCACTATAGTGGCATTGACAAAATTAATCGCCTGCAAAGGATCGATTCCCCATGTTCTCCCACACAGCCATTTCAGGATGTTCATGTATTTTGATGTTCTTACTTTTAAGCTTCTTATGTGTTCCCGCCATCTCAGACCACTGTCCATCATTATGCCCAGGTACTTAACACAGGTGAGTCTACGAATACTACCACCCCTTACTCCAATTTCCTCTGGGAAAACTTTACCTTTAGATCTATGAAAGAATATAAATTGCGTTTTTGTAATTGATAACTCCAATCCCATACTTGTCAGCCAATCATTCATTTTATCAGAAGTGTCCCCCAAACTTGAATAAACCCTATCTACGATTTTGTCCTGACAAAGAACAGCAATATCATCCGCAAATTGGATTACTCTACAATTGTATGGGACCGTTTTAACAATATTCTTGATGTATAAGTTGAAAAGCAAAGGGCTAAGTACCGATTCCTGAGAGAGACCTTTAAATAGCATTCTTTTACCTTGAGAAATTCCCGATTCAAAGATTTCGATGTGTTTGAAACTTAAGAGATTTTTAATGAAAATTTTATAACCCACGGGAATTTTCAGATTATTGATGATATCAAACAATATCGGGGAGATAACGTTGTTATAGGCAGCTTTTATATTTAAAAATAAGACACCCAACTTTTCTCTAGTAATGAAAGCTTTCTGAATTTCTAAATTGATTATCGAGAGGCAGTCCTCACACGATCTACCCTTTCTAAAGCCATATTGGGCGTCAGGAATCAAATAGTCCAATTCCAAAAATCTTTCTAATCTTTTTTTTATAATTCTCTTTAAGATCTTTAGCAAACAAGAAGCAAGTGCAATAGGTCTGAAATCCCTCCCCCCAGGTTTTGGTAAAAGGATGACTGAATAGTTTTTCCACATATCAGGATAGAAATCTCCCCTCATAATCTTCTCAAAAATTTCCAATAATCTCTCTAAATCTGAATCAGGGATGAGTTTAATTGAGTAATCCAATAAATCTGGACCCCAAGAGCCATTCACATTGACAGACTCTATGATTTCTTTGATTTTCTCAATTTTTATTTTGTAATTGAAGTGAGATAGATAATGATTATCCTTGCAAACAGACATTTTGTGCATTGACCCCGGAGGTGCTAGTTTTGATATAAGAAGAGATGTCCGCCTGTCTTGAAAGGTTTACTTCCGTACTATTTTTTAAAAGATGAGAATTTTTAAATCTTTTAACCGTATTCCAAAATTTTAAGAGACCTGAAGCTAAGTTCAAATCATTCACAAAATCTCTGAAATTTTCTCTTTTCCTCTTTTGTAATCCTTTTCTAGTCTGACCTGAAATGTTTCTATAGTTTACAAGATTTTCTCTCGAAGGGCAATTTGCTAATTTCTTATACGCCCTTTTTCTTTTAACAACTAGCCTTTCACATTCTCCATCCCACCACGGAGAATTCGGAATAACCTCCTGCTTAGACTTTGTTGACTTTTTCATCGGAGTAGTATGAATCTTTCCATTTCTGAAGTCTGTTCTGTTACCCAACCTATCATACAAAACAGCTCTAACCTTTAGCAAGCATAGCATGATTGAATTGTACCACGACTGGAGAGGGTCAACCCCTTCATTGTCCAAAGAAAGACTATCTACACCGCTCTGAACCAGAAGAGGAAAAATCTTCCTATCAAAGTTTTTAAGCGACAACTTGGATCTTTTAACATTATCATTTTCAATTCTAGATCTTCTATCATTATCAATAGCAATTCTTTCCGAAAGTGTCATCTCCACCGGAAGGTGATCACTACCCAAGGGATCACCGCTCACCCGCCAATCAAAATCCAATTTTGAACTATTCGTAAATGTCAGATCAGGAACACTGTTATAATTGGGTGCTGCGGAGACTCTAGTCCCCGACCCGTCGTTCAGAAATCGGAAACAAGAATCTGCCAAATATCTACTTAAAGCTTCTCCTGAAGAATTACTCTTTGATGACCCCCATGCCTCACTCTGGGCATTGAAATCACCCAAAATAACAATCTGAGACTGGTTGGCAAGGCTTGATATTCCCTCGAATAACAAATGCCATTGCCTATAATTTAATTTAACATCCGAAGGTTTGTAAAAAGAGGCCACAATTATTCTCTCCGGCTTTCGTTTATTGATCTTGAGGGACACCACAGTCAGTTCGCATCCTGTTACTATCAGCCTCTCCGCGTTCAATCGAATCGGATCCAGCCTATCTCTACATAAGATCATTGACCCCCCCCCCCCGGTTCTAGGTAACGGTCTATCGTTTCTGAATACCGAAAAATCTTTGAAAGATATTCTATTATTACAATTGAGCCAGGTCTCCTGCAAACAAATAACATGATATTTTCTGATTAAGATGGAAATTTCTGCATATTTACTAAGTAATCCTTTGCAATTCCATTGAAGTATTTTAAACATTAGAAATGTTTTGCACTAAAAAGGACCCGGACCAATTAAATCTATGAATAAGATTTTTTAGTTTTTATTCCTAAAAAGTAAATTTAAATAATTCAAAACTGCAGAGTCTCTTTCTCTCACTATTCTATTAGATTTGTATATCTCATATAAATCTTTCATAACTATTCCCGGGGAAGGGAAAAGACTATCTATACTCGAGCCCAAATTACGTTTATTATTCATTTCGTTTATCGCATTATTATTATTAAATACACCTTCAGTAAAATTTTGAATTTGCGAAACATTTTGATCTATATCGAAGCTCTCCGAAGTAGGTATTAAAGTGCTATCAATAATTTCAGTTACCTGAGACCGATCCCTTTCCAATACAGTTACATTAACATCCCTTTTTGATCCATATCTTTGTCTAACGGTTTTTATAACGGTTTTTTGGTTTAATCATTATGTTCGATGGAGTTGAACTAAATTCCGAAGAACCAAAACCAGACATAATCTCGACATTGTCCCAAGCCAAATATGTTGAGGACCTAAAGACTCTTTCAACCTGGTCCTTGTTACTAATATTATTTTTCTTAATTAATCTTTTAGCTATGAATTGGCTCACATTACAATAATCACAGTATTGATTAGTTCGTATTTCAAGTAAATTAAACATTTATTATCAAAAGAAATGTGGATTTGCTTACAATCCGGGCACAAAAAAGAATCACTTGGGCACATGTCCGAGTCATGTTCCTCTCCACATCTAGAGCACAAGGGGGATCCCCTACAGAAAGCCGAAGAATGGCCCCATCTTAAACAGTTGTAACACTTTCTAACCCTATTTACAAAGGGTCTAACTCTTGTCCTCACGCTCCATGTATTAATATATTCCGGCAATAGGTTCGACACAAATTCAATTTTTACAGAACTAGAGATTTTGAGTTCATTATTGTTTCTATACCTTAGTCTTTTAACCGATTTGATTTCCAATGCCTCCATTTGATGCTCTGTAAGATTTCGTCAATAGTCAGAGAAGGGTCAACCCCTCTAGCAATTCCTATTCTAATAATTTTATAGTTAGGAATGTATGATATCCAATTCTCTGGTAATAAGTTGCTTGATTGAGCGAATTGATTAGCATCGAAACTAAATTTAAAATTTACAACAATAATACTTTTCCCCAGCCTTTTAATGTTTCGAATAGATGGGAAATGATCAATTAAAGCTTTTCCTAATCTCATTGGGTGAACGTTTCCGATGTTCCCATCCATTGACTCAACATGAACCAAAAAGGGGGGGGGTGATTTGAAAAAATATAACTGTTTTTCCTTTGAGAATTGATAAATTCCATTCTATTATTAATCCCTCTATCCAAGGAGGTGGGGGAAAGAGTATTAGCAATTGTAACTTGACTCGCCACATTTTCCAAAATAGAACAATCCATATTGGATAAATCTTCATTTATATTTTTATCTGCTACAGATAAAAAACGATTATTCTCAATTCTACTTCTCTTTGGAGAATTTCCATTTCTTTTTTCACTAGGAGAGGCTGGACTTGTTTTGGAATCAAAAGATCTGTTCTTTTTATCTTTACCCTTCTTCATTTTAGGAATTATCTCTTAGGGATTTCAAGATTATCACATATAGCAGTAGACAATCCACTTCCTAACTTCTCCACTAAGTTCAATTAAAAGACGATTCGTCTTCCTACACTAAGGTTCAAAGCTGAGGTTCGTACACAAAACAAGGGTCAATTCCAACTCCACTAAAGTTAACAAGTCGCAACCATAGAGTCCAAAACATTCTCCAAATAAACAAAAGAACAAATCTAGCATAAGAACTGACCCTCCCCAAATGCACCGATACAAGATCGGACCCAATTATTTGTTAACATAATTCTAATACCGAGATGTTTAGATCAGAAAATGTTATCGGTTTAGGATACCATGATAATCTATCTGCTCCCCGTTAGCAATCCGAAGTTCTCCCAGAAATATTGCACAGTTTATTTCAACTTCTCGCATATCCACTTTAAAAGATGGCGATTTCTTTAGTTAGAGATTAACTGAAAAAATTTACGATTCAGCTTAAAATAAATTGACTCCTTCCATTACAACAACGGGAATCTTGGTTTCAAATCAGCTAATTTAACGGATTTGGTACACCCCTGAATAACCAATATCTCTACAAACCGAAATATTGGGAGTTAGTAGCCGTTACTACCCTTTCAAGAAAGCAAACACAACAGAAAAACTACCTTTCCAATAGCTAGATATCTAAAGAGCAGCAATATTTATTCTCTACCCCGACCCATAAACACCACGCTCAGTCAAGGTCAATACGTATGTTTGGTTGATACTATATTATAAGTTCTAGCTGATTTATATCGGTAATCCGTGGTCTTTCTAAAAATCTTACGCCTAACAATTCATCATCTCGCAAAGCTATTGTGAGCCATCCCCTTTTACTTAAAGCTTAACTAAGGATAATTGGTAATTGGAATCTAAATTTAGAGAAATTTAACTACTCACAATCCGATGATACAAACTTTGCTTAACGGATAATAGTAACATCAGATTTATTGATTTACGAACACTGGATTAATATTTTATTTTATTTTATTTTATTTTTTTTTATACCCCTTATCATTTCAAAAATGTTTGTGACTGTATCTAAGTTATACTTACTATATTTATCCTAAATAACTCTTTAAAATTTGTGTTCGTAATGAGAATACTGCGACTAGATTGGACCTTATTTTATTTTATCGATGAGGCCAAAGACTATAAAATCTCTTATAATAAGTTAATTAATATTATCCATATCCCATATATTCCACAACCCTTTCTGTCATTCAAAGTTGGGCAATTTCAAAAGAAACAATCAATGAGCATTACTTATTTCTTCTTTTCTTTTTTTTATACGAGGATTGCTTAAATCCTTCTACTTAGTACATATATTACAGAAAAAAGGAAATAGAAAATCAATCTCTCCAAATATTATTTGTTTCAATTTAGTAGAGTCTCCGGAATGAATTGAATGAATATTTTTTAATTTTAATACATCCCTGTTAAATCCACAAACATATACATTACACATAAGAGAATAGATATTCATATATACACTAAAAGCCTTTTAAAGACAACCATACTACTTTTTTAATTAATTGATTTTTTTTCCTATTTTTTTTCCGAAAAAATTTTTAAGTAAAGAAAACAAAATAGTTATTCCAAAAGAAAATATTTTTGGTTACAAAAGGAAAATGACTATCCAATAATGATAATTGCACATAAGTTAAAATAATTAACTTTTCGTAAAAACTGCTAGGCTTTTAATTGAGGCCTTCCTCAACATACATAATGGGCCTCTTCCTCTTTTTTTTTGAGACACAATTCGAAAAGCTAAAACTTCAAAGGAAGAGATTTTATACACGAACCGTTGATTCAGAGTATATATATCACATTACATTTACTAGCTTAATTCTATTTTATTTATTATTAAATATATATATATTTTTTTTTCCGGGTTACAAATTTCTTATCAAGAGACACCACTGATCGTTAGAGCTCAAAAACTAATCAACATTGCATTTTATAATATAGTACGATGAAAGATTACGACATAAAATGGTAAGAAATATCACAGTAGTTCAAACTGCTGCTATCATTATTGAGACCGGCCCATAGGAATATCCATCTTTAATATCAATAGTCTTCAGTGAATTCAAAAGAAAAAACCATTGTATAAGTTAAGAGGACTCACCTGGGACGGATATATATGCGATTTGAGAAGATCTTTCGCCAGATACTACAAAGGCTGTGGAGAAAATTCCTTGAATTGTTCTTATTATTATTATTATTATTAATGTGGTTTATTGTGTGCAGTGATCTCAAGTACATAGTTGACATAAGTAACGAAATAATTTTGATATTATCAGCGCACGCAAAAGGTGTTGCCACAGCCGTTGGCTGATATAATGCGATACCTGAATATTACAAAAGTGCATTTAGAATGCGAAAAATTATTTTGTGCAGAATAACGCGATATATTGGGTAAACGCATAATACATATGATAACAGATGAGTGAAATACATGAGTAAAATACATTAAGTTTGAATTTGAATTTGTTTTGTAACGCTGTACTGCAGGTTTGATACATATCGTAATAGGTATGAATAATGCGTATGAATACAATACATTAATTGAATCTGAATATGTATATCTGATAAGATGACTTGAAATGCGCGAGCGATGCGAGATGGGCATGATGATGCTAAGTGTTTAAATATAGTGAGATTATGTGAYCACATTTAAAACTGCTGATTCGCAACTTCCCTATTTATAATGCAGACGAGTGTGTTGTGTCAACGCAGTTTTGAAGGAGGAAAAGGACGATTCTGAGCGTATCGAGGGTGGAAGTGAATTGTAAAGCTTTACAGCGGCATACGAGAAGGCGCTTTCGAATTTTTTGAGTGGTAAGGAGAACAGGACAGAAGATTTTGATGACGTGTGCTCATGTATGGACCGGAGCGTGATTCTGTGTGAGGTATAACAGATCTCGAAGGTATGACGGGGTGCCTGAGTGGAGAATTTTGAAGGTTGTACAGCCAAGATGAACTATATATCTCTGGTAAATGTTCAACCAGCCGGAGCGCTGGTAGGCAGGGGAAATGTGGTCATATTTCCTTATACCATAMGCAAATCGAAGACATGAGTTTTGTATTAATTGRATTCTGTTGAGAGAACTCTTGTTAAGACAGGGAATGTAGACGACRTYGGCGTAATCAAATAGGGATAATATCAAGGATTGTGTGACTAGTAGCTTTTGAGAGACAGATAGAATATGACGTAGACAGAACAACATTTTAAGACGAGAATAAGCGAGTCGACATTTTGCAATTATATGGTGCTCGAAAGTCCAGGATGGATCGACGTGTATACCGAGGATTTTAACGGAGCAGCGGTTCTAAGGAAGATTGTTGTATATGTATATCGAAGGAGTGAAGTCGTGACAGTAAACTCAGTGAGCCAGTAACTAATAGAGAAGATTTCTTGGGATTCAAATGCAGACCGTTTGCTACCGACCATTCTGCAATTAGGCTAAGGTCATTATTTAAGGATTCTACAGCATGTTGTGCTTCAGAGATTGTAAACGATCTAAATGCCATCACGTCGTCTGCATACATATAAAGCCTAGAGATGGTAGGCAGAGATGGTAAATCTGCAACGAATATGTTGAAAAGAAGMGGGCCAAGAATTGAGCCCTGAGGTACACCGGAAGAAACTGCAAGTGGTGGAGACAAGGAGAGGAGTGGATTGCGGACAAGTACTGATTGTGARCGATTTAGCAGAAAGGAGCGAAGAAGTGAAATGGCTGAAGAGGATAGATTGTAGTAGTGGAGTTTGGCAAGGAGAAGGTCATGATTGACTGTGTCAAATGCTTTGGAGAAATCTAGTGCTACCAAGGCAGAAAGAGTATGACTTTCAAAAGATCTTAGAACTGAATCTGATAGATGRAGAAGAGAGGTAGTTGTGCTATATTGCTTGCGAAAGCCAGATTGAAATTCATGGATTATATTGTTGTTGCAAAGGAAGCGATTGAGTTGAGTGAAAATTATACGTTYSAGGATTTTTGACAGGAAAGGAGGAAGAGATATGRGACGAAGTGATGCGTAGGAGGAGGGATTAGAAACTTTTGGAAGAGGCAGGACGGTCGAGTGTTTCCAAGCAGAAGGAAAAGTTGCTTTGGTAAGACAGAAGTTTAGGATGAAGAGGAGAGGATCTGCGCAAGCAGGAAGTGAGAGTAATAGCATATGGCCTGAGAGATCGTATGGACTTGAGGAAGTCAGCTTAATAGTTTTTAGTACATTATATAATTCAGTCATGTTTATGGTAGAGAATTGGAAATTGTCTTGTTCTTCGTTCCTTTGCCTCAATGAAAGGTATTTGCTTTTCCCTCGTGAGGTATAGGATAGTTTGGCGAATTCCTGCCTTAATGGTACTTCTTTGCTGATGATCGTCGCTTTTTTTTTTTTAATTAAGCTTATGATTACTGATCGCTGAGAAATGAGACACTACGCAGTTATTCCAACGCCATCATCCACCTTGGTTGTGAAAAGTTCCATAAAATGGCCGCCGTTCCTTTGTCTCACTAAGAGATCTTCTTCTTCTCTCGAAAAGAATATCGAGACTGTATAATCTCGTGACTCAATGTTGATTCCCTACTGATGAATGTCGCCTTTTTCCCTTTTAATGGACTAATAATACTTCCCGACAAACAGGTTTATTCTTGGTTCCAGTGGGAAACCTCCGCTGACAGAAACTATGTGTCCGAACTCTTCGGGCACTGCTAACGTTCTCCCCTTTCGTGTTCCCAAATGCCTAGTAATACTCATTCAATAACTTTCTAAATTCCCCTAGAATTTAGGAAAAATCCGGAATCCAGATCCGTGCTGTCTCAGCAGTGATCAGATTAGATTAGCAGCATCCATCGAACAACGAGTAAACCGAATATCTCTCCGTATAGAATCCAAAAGTTGTAATAACAATATAAAAAAAGAATACATAGTTATTGCTCTAATAATTAATGTCGCTATTTCTCTTATTAATGTATATTGTTCGGAATTCCGCAAATGCCTCTCACACGCACGGGTTCCCTTTTTTTTAATAATCCGTATCCTCGCGGAGAGGGCGACCAGAGGAAGCCAACCGCGCGGTCCCTCAGAACCCCGAGCAGACGATCACGCGCGTTTAGCGCTAACAGATGACAATTAAAAATTATACGTTGGCTAAGCACGCGGTTGTTGTTTGTTGGTTGTTATTATTTATCACCTTGCAGAGGCCTTCGGGATTCTAGATTGTTCCTTTTTTAACGTCGCTGCCAGCGATCGAAACTCAATCTTTTCTGGAACAATCTAGAATCCTAAGGGTATATAATGCGACGCGCGAGCAATCGCTCTCACTCCGTTTTGTGTCAAGTCAGTGAGATTAGGTGTAAGTGCCGCTCAGAAAATCCACGCAATACATAAGGAGACAATCCGCCGCTTGTAAGCTTCCTCAACTAAGRAAGACGGTCACGCGTCTTAGGATCGCTCGTCCTAAGGAACCACGGCGCGTCAACCCGTTCGGAGCCGCTAGCTCCGAAATCGGCAACGCAGCGTAGATCTCGGTCGGTCCGAGACTAAGACATTTTAAACTGTAAATAGTGTAAATAAAGTGAGTTGTCCTTTGTTACTTGAGCGCTGTTCCTTTATTGCCAAATACGAATCATTCAAGATCCCGAATCAGTCTCGAGATACAAATTCTCGGGCACTGCCCGAACATATATTAATAACCAAATCACAGTCTTTATTCGCAATGGTAAGCACACTGTTGGCGAGCATTTTACCCCTTGATAATCTTGGAGAGTCTTTCATATTTATTCAATAATGTAACTGACTTTATGCTGTGCGTTGTAATATTTGGCGAACACATCGAACAATAAATAATACTTCACGTTTTGGAAGATGTGGAAGAATGACTTTCCTTTTGTTCGATGAATAGCCGTAAATAGATTTATAACATCGAGACCGATTCTGTTTTATCAACATACTGTATTATTTGCTGAAGATGGCTCAAAAAGTAGCCGAAACGTTCGAAATTAATCGTTTTTTTTAAATAATGTAACTTTTAAATAAACGAAGATTGTTAACTTGCGCTCCATTAACCGCGCTGTTTTTATAAGCTCTTAGTTGCCCTTTCTCCTAAAATCTTTATTATTAATAACCAAATGTTTTGTAATATAAAATTGTAGAAGAAAAACAAAAATACTATTATAAATCCTAACCTTACTTTATTTTAATCCTTTGTTTAAACAAAGTCAAAAAAATATTTACATAAATAACTTTAATGCTAGGTTTAAAAACTACAAATCTACGAAATTATATATTTTATAAAAATAAAATAAAAATTAAGAAAAGCGCTCGTCAACTTGCGATAGCAAATATAAAATAAATAGAAATAAAATGACCAAAACGAGCAAAACAAGGATTAGTTTAAAGTATTAGTTATAAAGTATTAGTTATAAAGTATTAGTTTATTTATTAAAGTATTAGTTTAAAGTATTAGTTATAAAGATTAATTATAACTTAACATAAAACATACTTTAATTACAAAATAATCATACGTTTCGACTGCACACAGTCTTCCTCAATGAAAAATTAACACATAGAAAAATAATATCGCAACCGAAATATAAAATTGTAAAATTGTACTGGTAAACATAAGACATCTTCTCATTTGATAAACAGATCAATGTTGAAAACATAGTAAGTTAATAACGTCATATAAAGATTATTAAAAGCATAACAAATTGGCAAGGTCAAAGTAAAAGAATCTGTTAAAATAAATTAAAATAATACTAAGATAATCAGAATAATAAGATCATGCAGAATCAGACATTCCTACACAATAACGGTAAACGCGCATTATATCAAACGAATTTCGTATGTGCTATTCATAATTAAAATAATAATAACCTGACGCTCTTTTGTCAGACAATTACGGAGTGGTTTGACCATGGTGGAATTAGTCGTTCAATGGCGATAATTCAACTTGGTTATAGCAAAGAGCTTTCTTGGCAGGAGTCGTTATTGTTTTTAGTAGTACCACGTCAAGAGATAAAATTAACAATTGGTCTGCCTAATCGGACGAAGTTAATATACATCGGTCAATCAATTAGAAGAAAGAGATAGTCAAACATATTGCAAAATTAATAACAGTAAAAATAAATTTAAATAAAAGTATTAAAATAATCAAAAAATATAAAATAAAATAAAATAAATAATAAATATAAGTTATTAAAAGTACAAAGAAGAAATTAAAAAGGCTCATACTTCTAATGATTTCTAAAAGATGATAAAGACGGTCACGATGTCTGTGAATGATCTTGTCACAATAACGTCCGAAACAAAATTGGTGCTCCTGAGCTGACACTTCCGTAAAGATAGAAATAATATTAAGAGTGTTCATAAAACCAACCAAACTCGTATACATGTAATCAATTAAGATATCTCCCTATTACGTTCTTAAAAAACATTAGTAATGCGCTAATTCGTTCAAAATGTCAAAGTAAGTGTCATCTAACAACTCTGTGTCGCTATTTAAATTCAAGCTAATCTTCTGCTCTTTGATGTGGATCATTTCGGACACAATTCTTTTATAAAATCTGGGTTCATAGTCTAAAATCTTTATGTTTTCCCAGTCAAAAGTATGGTTATAATTTATGTGCTCCGATATGACCGAATGCTTCGACTGATCCTGCTTAATATTATTTCTATGTTCTCTCACCCTAGTCCTAAGTTGCCTTTTCGTTTACCCAATGTATGTCGCATTGCAATTTTTACAAGAAATCTTATATATTAAATTATTTCTATGTTGAGGAGGATCTATGTCTTTATGTACTTTTATAAACTGGTTTAGTTTGTTGAGACATCGGTACCCTATAAGCGCTTTCGAATTATCTATGTTCGATGTTATAAATTTAGTGAGTGGATTGACATAAGAAAAGACGAGAATTTTCTTTTCGTTATTAGAGTTATTATTAGTCAAACTAACTGCGGTTGCACTTTTTTGTGCGAACAATTTTTTTAACCTTAATTTTCATATATATATATATATATATATATATATATATATATGAAAATATAAATGAAACATAATAATAACTAAATAATTTTCAATTTTATAGTATACTAAATTGATTTTGCTCTATATCTTCACGTGGATTCGTAGTTTTTTAACCTGGCATTAAAGTTATTTATGTAAATATTTTATTTGACTTTGCTTAAACAAAGGATTAAAATAAAGTAAGGTTAGGATTTATAATAGTATTTTTGTTTTCCTTCTAYAATTTTATATTACAAAACATTTGGTTATTAATATACATTAATAAGAGAAACAGGGACATTAATTATTAGAGCAATAACTATGTATTCTTCTTCTATATTGTTATTACAACTTTTGGATTCTATACGGAGAGATATTCGATTTACTCGTTTGTTCGATGGATGCTGCTAATCTAATCCGTTCACTGCTGAGACAGCATGGATCTGGATTCTGGATTTTTCCTAGATTCTAGAGGAATTTAAAAAGTTATTGAATGAGTATCACTGCTCGATCCGATCAATGATCCAATTATTTGTCGTAAGTACCCTATGTTTAATTGAGGTTGGTTAAAGCTTGTCCCGCTTAACGCGAAGTGTCTAGCGCCTGACCAATTCGTGCATGGTTAGCGTACGGTTTCTATGTTGGGGATACGATAAATTTATAGGGAATTATTCTTTCCTACCTTCTTGAAGTCGGCTGGATCGCATCTCTCTGCTGATTGGTTGGTTAGCTGCCTTCTGGTTCGCTGCTTCCGTCTGGCTGGATCGAATTCGTTGCCGTGGTTGCGACTTCAGCACTCGCGTAATACCGTTGTGTTTATCGCGGTTTAATCAAAATCACTTGATAATGTAATACGCCGGGAAGTTTGAAATAAAGACTAGTATTACCAAGTTATTTTACTCTATATTAGTCCAATAGTTACAAATGATCTTATAATTAGACTTAAGCCAGTGGTACACGATGCTTGTTTTCCTGGTGGACTGCTTGCGTTTTAGTAAATTATTAAAATTGCACCAAAGAGAAGGCAGACTTTCTAGTAATTTACTAAAACGCAAGCAATCCAGCAGGAAAACAAGCAATTGCTAAAGCCAGCAACGTGTGCTGCTGGCTTTAATAATTACGTGATGTTAGAAATTGAAATGAAATTGAATCTGCTCGTTCGCGAGATTAGAAGTTTCGAAGAACAACACTTGTCAGAGGTTGGAGATGAAGAGAGCGAGCCTTCGCGCGCTTGCGAGGGATTCGGCTCTCGAGTCTGGAGGGAAAGTTCCCCCACTCTTGCGTTGCGTTCTTTGGTTGGTAAGCCGCTCGGTTGGCGCGTCGCTCAGGCGCCGAGCGGGACCAATAGAGATGAGGTATCAACAAGGCGCTTTCCATCACGTTCGTACGATTTCACAAAGGAAGAAAAACAATAGGGAAAATAACAGAGTAAATAAAAGGAAATAGAAAAAGAGAGAAATTCTACATACAGGATCATCGAAAAGTATCGGACCCCCCTAATATCTTCAGTTAGAATGCATTTTGGAGAAAATGTCCAATAGCAAAGTTGTATGGTTTCAAGCGAGGAGTAAGATGATGACCTTGACTTTGATCTTGACCATGTCCTTTAAGGTTATTTCAAGGTCAACCTTTTTTTTTAAATGGAACCCCCTACATTTTATTGCATATTTTTATAGCTTATCTCGAGAGCTTTCCAAAACACTATAATAAAATATTTTTTCATTAAGTAYTTTTTGAGTTATAAAGGTTTGAAACAATTTGTTAAGTGACGTGTGATTCTGGCCAATTAGGGCAAGAGTGGCGTATGGGTCCGGCCAGTTAAGGCAAAAGTGGCGTGTGGGTCCGGCCAGTTAAGGCAAGAGGGGCGTGTGGGTCCGGTCAGTTAAGGCAAGAGTAGCGTGTGGGTCCGGCCAGTTAAGGCAAGAGTGGCGTGTGGGTCCGGCCAGTTAAGGCAAGAGTGGCGTGTGGGTCCGGCCAGTTAAGGCAAGAGTAGCGTGTGGGTCTGGTCAGTTAAGGCGAATTTCATTCCAATTGGTCAGCTTGGGCAAAATATTCAATTGTATCAAACAATTCACAACAAATGTTCAAATTGTTGCCCTTCAACAGCCTGGCAATGTGCCAATCTGTTATAAACAGCTGAAACCGCATTCCGGTACGTTTCCGACGGTATTAGTTCTATCTCTCGAGTTATTCTCCCTCTTAAATCATCTAAATCTTGAGGCTTGGTGGCATAAACTTTACTTTTCAAGTAACCCCACAAAAAAAGTCAAGTGGGGTCAAGTCCGGAGACTGAGGTGGCCACTCAATATGACCCCTTCGCCCTATCCACCTGTCCTGAAAGACCTCATTCAAATATTGACGGACAATGACACCATAATGAGGTGGAGCTCCATCCTGTTGGAAATAAATTTCATCCATATTTCCACCAGCTATGTCTCGAATAGCTGGAACAATTTGTTCGCGAAGCATGATTGTGTATACCTGTGCTGTCAAATTGCCTTCAATAAAGAAAGAGCCAACTGGTCTACTATTAAGAATACCAGCCCATACGTTAACTTTTTGTGGATATTGGGTATGATTGTCTCTTTTCCAGTGAGGATTAACGTCACAGTCCAGTACCTACAATTGTGTCTATTTACATTTCCAGTCAGTTCAAATGTTGCCTTATCAGAGAAAATTATTAAGTAATAGAGGATCGTCGACAATCATCTCCATCATAAGATCACAAAATTCGATGCGTCTATCAAAATCGTCTTCGGACAACTCTTGGCAC
>JANQDE010000330.1:57694-79545 GCA_037157785.1 Cephalotes varians
ATTGGTATAGGAATATGATAACCTACAGTAATATAATAACGATAAAGAATATGATACATTAAGTGCTATCGCGGAGCAAACAACAAAAGTATGTATGGTGACGGGCTTGTCTCGTCACATCCCCCTTTTCCTTTTTAGGGGTGACCCTTCTTGGGGACGAAACGGGCCAGGATCAGGCGGCTGGTGCGGTCCCATCGCAGTACCCAGTGGCCGTTAGTGGTCCTTGCCCGGTAACGTCGCGCTTCTTGAATGGCCTTGGTGGGTATTTCCAGGGTGGCTCCTGGCACGGCGACCTTGGTGGGGCCGCTTGTCCGGGCGCTGTCCGAGGTAGCAGCTGCTGCCTCGAACTGTGGCTCCTTCGGCGCAGGTGGTGTCGCCACGGCTCCGGACGGGTGGCGGGTGGCCGTGACACTGTGGCTTGGTGATGAGGACCGTGGATGGTTACTGTTGCGGCCCGAGATTTCACTGCCGGGGTGTCGGTCGGCCTTGTCGGTGGGATCGGTCGGCGCGCGGCGGCGGCTTCCCGTTGGTGTTGCACTCTCTCTAACCGGTGAGAGAGAGGTGTGCGGAGTCCGGTCGGCCCTTGGTCTCGCGTGGTCCCCCGTGAGGGCCCGGCTGTGCGGGCGTGCTGGCCCTTGCTTGATGGGACGGGGGGCGGTGTGATGAGGATCGCCCGCCGGGCCGGTGGAGTGGCCGGTTTTTGTGGTCGCGTCGGTCGTCTGGCGGTGGGGTCCCCGGTTCCCCGGTCGGCTGCCCGTCGGCGCACGGCGGCCCGGATGTCCGTGGGCGTTAGCGTGGCGGTTGGCGGGGCACTGGGTGGAGGTGTTCGGCAACACCCGGCCAACATCTCCTCGAATTTTACGCTCAACTCTATATCGTTCGCGATTTCGGCATGGACCGACATGTTCACGGTCTGAAGTGCTGTAAGGTACTGCCGTGGGCTTGCGTCGATCTTTGCTACGTCGGCTCGGCTTTTGGCTTGCGTGGGGGTATTTTCGCCGTGTTTTTTTTTTCCGCATTCTTTTAGCTGGCTTACGTGAATAGTTCGCGTATATTTCCCTTTTACGTCGCGTAAGTCCACAATGACTGGTGAGACTATGCGCGCGACCTTGAAGGTCCCTTTGTATTTTGGTAGCAGCTTTGCGGCCTTATGTTGTGCTCTATCGGAAAGCTCATGGTTCTTAATGGCGACGGTGTCCCCGATTTTCGGTTTCCATTGTCGTCGACGTAGATTGTAATGAGAGGCCTGTTTTTGGAATGCCCGGGCGATATTAATGCGGGCGAGCTCGCGGGCGACCTCAAGCTGTTCGAGCCGCTTGGCGGTGCTGGGTGGGCGGTTAATTCTGCCGGTCGGAGGGGCCCCCGGGGTTCTTGGTTCCTGACCGTAGTTTAAGAAAGCGGGGGAGTACCCCGTAGAGTCGTGAATCGCGGTGTTGATCGCGAATTGAATTTCTGGCAGTAACCTGTCCCACGACCGTTGGTTTCGACCGGTGTATTGCGCGATCATCGTTTTAATTACCCGGTTTTGTTGCTCCTCGGGGTTACACTGAGGGGTGTACGGGGGTGTTAGTCGGTGTTTCGTGGCGACGTCGTGTAACATTGACTGAAACTCCTTGCTCGTGAATTGTCGTCCGTTATCTGAGATCAAGGTTTCGGGGGTGCCGTGTCGGAGGATCACTCCCTCGTAGATGGCGCGGGTGACCGCGATTGCAGTAGCTCGTCGTAACGGCTTGATCTCGGTGAACTTGGTGAGTTTATCTTGTGTCGCGAGTATCCAGGCGTGCCCGGCGCTGGAGCGGCGTAGCGGCCCGACCAAGTCCACCGCGATTATCTGCCACGGTCGCTCCACCGGTGTGGCGTGCATTTTCCCGGCGGTGCCCTGCTGCGATGCCTTATATTCTTGGCACGATCTACAGCCCTTCACGTAGTTGGCGGTATCCCGAAACATTCCGGGCCAGTAGTAAAGGCGGGCAAGCCGAGCGAGGGTCTTGGTTATTCCTAGGTGCCCTGCCGTAGGAGCGTCGTGATTTTCGCGCAGGACTTGCCCGCGTTCCCTGGCTGGAACGCATCGTTTCCATTCCTCACCGGTGTCGTCTTTAYTTAGTGAATGGAGGATGCGCCGGAATAACTGTCGGCCGCGTACCATATAGTCCGGATGCGCGTCGGGGTTCTTTTCCACGTCTTGGTATTTTCTTCGGTACCAGTTGTCGGTGCCTCCGTGTCCTGAGGCGAGTCCGCACGTTTCGCTCGTTGTCTCCATCGGGTGTCGGGAGAGGGTATCGGCCACTTGATTCAACTGTCCTCGGCGGTAACGTACCTCGAAATCGTACTGCTGTAATTCTAAAGCCTATCGGGCGAGTCGGCTGGTCGGGCTATCGAGCTTTTGTAGCCATCTCAACGCCTGGTGATCGGTTATTACGATGAAGCGGTACTCTTTGAGATAGGCGCGCATTTTACGTATGCCCCAGAGCACCGCGAGGCATTCTTTCTCGGTAACGCAGTAATTTTGCTCCGCTCCGTTGAGCGTACGGCTGGCATAGGCGACTACGCGTTCATTTTCTTCGTGGTGCTGTGTAAGGACAGCACCGAGTCCAATGTTCGATGCATCGGTTTGTAGCACGAACGCTTTCGTGAAGTCGGGGCAAGCCAAAACGGGTGCGGTGGTAAGTGGGGCTTTTAACGCGGTGAACGCGTTTTCCTCTTCGGTTGTCCATTGCCATTTTTGTTTCTTGCTGGTCAAGCGTGTCAAAGATCGTGCCCGTTCCGAGAAATTTTCGAGGAAACGGCGGTACCACAACAACATGCCGAGGAATTGTCATACCTCGCGCACGTTTCGCGGGGGTGGAATGCGGGTGATCGCCTCGGTTTTTTCCGGATCGGTGCGGATCCCTTCCGGTGTAACCATGTGTCCGAGGTAGCGAAGCTGGTCGGCCCCGAATCGGCATTTGTCGGGGTTTATCCGTAGTTTTGCCCGGTGGAGCCGTTCGAACACCTCTGTGAGGTGGCGCAGGTGGTCGTCCAGCGTAGCACTGACAATAATGATGTCGTCGAGGTATACGAACACGTGAGGTTCGAGTGCGGGGCCGAGTACGGTATCGTGGAGGCGTTGAAACGTCGCCGGCGCGGAATGAAGTCCGAAAGACATGACGCGGAATTGCATTAGGCCACGGCCCGGGACGGTGAATGCGATGATGGGGCGACTTTCGACGGCGAGGGGTACTTGCCAGTACCCGTTTTTTAAATCGATCGTCGAAAGGTAGCGCGCTCCTCGCAGCTTGTCGAGCGTGGCCTCGACTTGTGGCAAGGGGTACGCGTCTTTATGCGACACTTCGTTCACCTTGCGGAAATCGATGCAAAACCGCGGTCGTCCGTCTTTTTTTTTGGCGATTACGATCGGCGAGCTCCACGGGCTTTGAGACGGCTCGATTACCCCGGCGCGTTCCATCTCGCGAACCTCGTCGTCGATGATTTTTTGCATCGCGGGATTTCGGGGTCGATACCGCTGTTTGATCGGCAGGTCTGATTTTAAACGGATCTTATGCTCGGTCAGGTTGGTCGGTCCGCGGATGCTGTCGAATTTTGGTAACTCGGCGGCGAGGAATCGCTTGAAGATTTCTGCCTCGCTCCTGTGGCTCGTCGTGCATGTGGCCGTGCAGATTTCTGACTGTTTTGGCGGGGGTGGTATGCCGATACCTAGTTGCGCCATGATGTCTACTCCGATTAATACGTCGACGGTCAAGTCGGGCATTACCCCGAACTGTTGAGCCGTCATCACTCGCCCTATTTCAACCGGTATGTTATACCAGGCGTCCACCGAGGTCTCTGCCCCGTTTGCCAATCGGATCGGTATGCCTGTACCCTGTGGCCGGTAGTGGTTAGCATAACAGTGTCTTTCGACCGCCGTTGAAACGAAGGATTTCATTGAGCCCGAGTCTAGCAGGGCCTTATAGCGGCGTCCAAGGATGCTAATGGTGGCCATCGGTCGCGGGCCAAATGTTACAGCGAGATCAGCCGGGCCTACTCGTTTTTCTCCCCGGCCGGCTGCCCGTTTCCCGGGGGGTGACATTCTCTTGTCAGCACACCCGTCTTGCCACACACTGAGCAGAACTTCTTAAACGGTTTTTTTACAGTCGGTTTTCCGGTGACCGCGCTGGCCGCAGTTCCAGCAACACTCGTTTCTTCGGTATGTCGGGCTTATCATCGCGTTCTCGCTTGTCTGGCTCTCGACTTTCGCGGTGCCGGCGTCTCCCCGTTTTCGTGTCATTCGGGAGTTATATTCTGCTTCGACTAGCTCGATATCCTCGTGTTCGGCCACGCGGTAGATTAGATCTGCGACCCCGATTATGCCGCTGCGGTGGATGTACCGGCGGTAGGAAGGCATATTCTCGTAGACGCGGTCGATTTGCTGCTCAGTGCTCAGGCCCCCAAGACGGCGCATCATCGTCTGTAACGCGGTGGCGTAGGTTCGGAAGGGTTCGTCTGGCCCTTGCAGGCGGTCGCGGATCTCGCGGTCCAGCGCTGTGTTCCTATGCGATTGGTAACACATCCGGAAGGAGGTAACGAAATCTTACCACGTTGCCCATGACTCGCGGTTGTTACGGTACCAGAGGAGGGGTTCTCCGGTAATTAACTCGGGCAAGCACCGGAGCATCTGCTCATTGGTGAGCCCGTATGCGCTTCGCAACTCCTCGATCCGCTCGAGGAATGCGAGTGGGTCTTTCCCGGTGAAACGGCAACCCCATTTTCTGACTAAATTCATGGTTTCCCCCAGGTGTGGCGGTGACGCAGTCGAGTCGGGGTCGGTCATGGCAGGAGTCTCGTTTCTTTTGGTCGCTACTGTGCGTTCGGGTAATTCGATCGGGGTACGTTCGACAAAATTCTTCAAGCGTTTTCGGAGATCGTCAATCGACCCGGCGGTATCAAGATGGTATCGACGTAAGGTCTCAACTAGCTCCTCCTTTGTGAGGGTGTGGATCTCGGTTCTTGTGCCTGGCATTCCGATTTCCCCGTGCCGTAATTTCTACCGGGCTAGTTTTACGGTCCCTGTTCGGGCGCCATGTAACGGAGCCGATTTGCTATCGGCTTCGCCCGGCCTTCCACTCACCGGACAGCTCGGTCGGCGCCAAGGTTCGGGTGGAGGGAAGGAAAAGAAATTACGACACTCGCACAGGATAGATCAAGTATACTTTTATTCGTCTCTTGCCATATTACAGGTGTTCGTTACCGGCGAGGTAAAAATCGGCGAGGTACGATCGACAAAACAGGCTCGGCGCGGATATGCCTTGTTCGTTACCGGCGAAGTAAAAATCGGCGAGGTACGATCGGCGAAACAGGCTCGGCGCGGATACGCCTCGGCGCGAACTCTACAAACTAATTACTACGGGGTGTTTTATGTACACGGGTTTATTTACAACGCTTTGTTTCAACGGCGGCGGTCGGATCGGTCTCGTGGCCGGGGGGACCGAAAGAGCTGTGGACGCGGTGACGTTGGGGGTACGTCGGGTCAATCCCTTGACGGAGGCGGAATGGAGTCCGAGTCAACACCTCGACGGGGCGGAGTCCGAGTCAACACCTCGGAGAACGGGAAGTCGAGTCAACACCTCGACCGGGGCGGAATTCGAGTCAGCATCTCGACAGGAGAGGAATCCGAGTCAACACCTCGGAGAACGGAAAGTCGAGTCAATACCTCGACCGGAGCGGACTCCGAGTCAACACCTCGGAGAACGGAAAGTCGCGTCAACACCTCGATCGGAGCGGAATCCGAGTCAGCACCTCGGATAACGGGAGTCGAATCAGCACCTCGACCGGAAGGCTCAGGAGTTCGAGTCAGTACCTCGAAATGTCGGGAGAATGGTCCTGCTCTCGAGTCAGCTCCTCGAGTGCTCGGGAAAGGAATCGGTCYCGTCTGTYTAAACCGRYCGGCTTATATACCCCGGAGCGGCCTAAGGTCCGTCCGGGGTCGGTGTACGGGGCGCAGACGCTTGCGCGCTGCGGCATGTGCCGTAAACGTGATTACAGCTGGTGTTCATAACGGAATTCGGTACACAACGGAAAATAGATCTGTAGTCGCAAGAAATAACCATAAAAACGGACCGCGGACATAAACTAAAGATTGGTATAGGAATATGATAACCTACAGTAATATAATAACGATAAAGAATATGATACATTAAGTGCTATCGCGGAGCAAACAACAAAAGTATGTACAGTGACGGGCTTGCCTCGTCACATATTCAATAGAATAAGCAAGTTTTTTTAATCAAGTAAATTGACAATTATGATCAATACACTACAGGCTTTGAAATTGTGTTGTTGAATTATATTGTATTCAACTTCACGGACAACGAAAAAACAGTATGACAGTACAATTGTACAACAGTATAAATCCAACGTCACAATTGTATACTCTTATATTGTTACATCTTTTAGACAAATCAAAAGTAATCAACAAATAAAATATAATAAAATAAAATAGTATGCCATGCACAATGTTGTATAATTATTAAGTAATAAATAATAAATGCTTATTGTTACAAATGCTTACCATTAGTGCTAGAAGTACTGGGAGGAAGAACCGCACAACTTCGTTCTATCGTCGCCTGTTAAGTTTAGTATGACATTAAAATTGTACGACAGTACAAATCCAACGTCACTAGTATAATGTAATAATCAGACTTATTTGGCTTTGTTGAGTTATGTGGAAAAATCAATAAAATCCTGTGGAATGAAATTATATACCGTAAGCGGGGGTGACTTTGTGGCTAGCAGGGTGAAATTGTGACAAGTTTTAAATTTCTAATAATTCGAAATTCAAATTATTAGAAATGTTATCGTTGGTAACTTAAATACAATCTATTTATTAGAAATGTAATATTTGTCACAATTTCACCCCGCTAGTCACAAAGTCGCCCCCGCTTACGATACTTTTATTGTCAAAACACTTTTGGTTTTTCTATGCACTCATGGTGATACAAGCGGAAAGAATGAACGATCAGAAATCGGAACCGGAATTGCGTATGTGAGATGGCGTTGATGTCAACTTATGGTTCAGTTTCTATATCGTAAGTATGTTTTAAAAATGTTTTAAAATATAGACATAATCTCAGTACATTTTATATAAATAGAAAAATTTATTTGCTATTCTAAATATATCGTTCAAATATACGAGAAATGAGATTTCTAATGAAATGTTATATGAATGTTTTCAATATATTTAATCACAGGATATTCAGTATGAGAATGGAATATTCGTATAATGTGCTATCTGGATATAAAACTGTATATAAGATACAGTTTTATTAACATCATTAGATAGTAAGAATACTCCCACTTTCCTATATAGAGGCATAACTACTAACTCATTTATACTGTCAATCCAGATAGTAGAATATAGAGGCGGATTCTGGACCAGATCCTCTCAGGGGAACTGCGTGACAAGGGGGTTCTCCGGGGCGAGGGGGCATGACATCACGCGGAAGGGAGTCACGACGGCGGATGGTGTCTAAAGATGTTTACATAAACATATAAGTTTGCTGATAGATAAACATGTGCCGGTAGATATTATAAACAAAATGACCGGCGGCTGAAAACGCTGTTTATCAGTGAACGTGTCGCGACACGTTTGCGTGACGATCGTCCGGCTGCTTTCTTCCTTTCAAGACAAAAATTTGGGGGAGAGCGCATGATTTTCTAGGAAGAACGGGCTAATGTTATAAATAATATCGTTTCGTATATCCGACTGCACTATACAAAATGGACGTTAGCCATCAAACGGTGGAAGATGTCAAAAGATGTTTACATAAACATATAGACGTTGATAACGTGTTGCGACACGTTTGCGCGGCAAGCGTCCGGCTCTTTCCTCCAAGATAGCAAAATTTGGGGAAGGGTGTGCCATATATACTACGAAGACATCGAATCTCTTTTATTTATATTAAATTAAAACATTTTTTTATTATATATAAATTATATAATAATATATATATATATTTATATATAGTTAATAAGAACTGAACGCAATGTAATATTGAAAATATATTTATAACGTATTCTATTATCGTATTAGCAACTTAAATATGTTTTCATTATTATGCACTGCGTTTGACTCTCATTAATCCTATCATTTATATTATTATTACTTTTTTATTTTTTTTTAATTTGAGAGATATTCCTACTAATTAATTCTTTATTTTTAATCAATATGTTCTTTTAAAAATAATATATTTTTTGTTATTTTCTATATAAATTTGTTTTAAATAAAATAACAAAATTATTTTATAATATTATAATTGTTTTCGTTAACTAATATATATATATATAAATATATATATATATTTATATATATATTTATATGTATATATATAATATATATATTTATATATATATATATATTAGTTAACGAAAACAATTATAATATTATAAAAGAATTTTGTTATTTTTAAAATTATTTTTAATTTTATTTTTATTATTTTTAAAAGAACATATTGATTAAAAATAAAGAATTAATTAGTAGGAATATCTCTCAAATTAAAAAAAAATAAAAAAGTAATAATAATATAAAAGATAAGATTAATGAGAGTCAAACGCAGTGCATAATAATGAAAATATTTAAGTTGCTAATACGATAATAGAATACGTTATAAATATATTTTCAATATTACATTGCGTTCAGTTCTTATTAACTCTGTCATTTATATTATATTATTTTTTGCTATATTTTCGTATAAAAATATATTTTTTAATTATAAAAATCAATAATAGTTAATACATTACACAGGAAGAATTACAAGAAATACAAATAAAAATAGTGATTATTATGTAGATATTAATAATTATCATGAAAAGATATCTGTATTTCACATTTGCGCGGTGAGCGTTCGGCTGCTGTCTTCCTTCCAAGATACCGTTTATCAGTCATTAAAAGAGATAAAAAAAATTTTCAATTAAAAGTAAATAAAATATGATATCATTATTAATAGAAGTAAAAGAGAGTTAAAATGAAAAACTTTCAATTAGTTCCAATCTTCGGGTCCTTCCTCCACTTTATACGGCTGGAGGCCGAAAAGTCTCATTAGATCAAATGAATCTTCGATATTATAGATTTCGCAAATTTGACGATCCTTTGTCATACCACAGGTCGTCGAGATTATTTATGTTGCCACCGTTCGGCCCGAATAAGTTGTTGTAGATCGACGTTAATAAAACCTCTGATTTTAATGTCACCGCATATGTTAAAAAGTAAACAATGTTAATAAAAAAATACACAGCTGTATGATAAACTACAGTTATACTAATATCATGAGGTGGTAAGAATACCACGCCCATCTCCCTACACAACGGCATTACATATACCGATTCATTAACGGTATCAATCCATATGTATTACAATTACTTCTTCCATTGAAAGTTAAAGATAAAATTTCAAAGGAGATTTAAATCGAATTGCGGTAAATTTGTCGCTTTGCGCTTGGTACTGCTCGTAATATTTCCAATCTCTCTCTTCCTTCCACTTTTTTATGATGACTCACCAAAAATTTTTTATTGCAACTCGATTTAAATCTCTTTTGGAATTTTATTTTTGATTCTCAAGAAGAAGGAGCGATTGTTTTGTCTCACTACTCTATATTATCCATCTATAGTAACGACTTTTGCTGATGAAGTTATATCTATTTGTACCATCAAGAATATCTACGTACACTGAAGAGAATCCACAATGGAAGGTCGAAACATCTGTATATATAATATGTCAACTTTGTATTAAATGTTTATTGGATAATTTTTATATAATTATTTATTGCTCTGACAACTACGTTGGCTCGTACAAACAATTTATATTAATTTTAATTAATTTAAATAATTAAAAAATATTTAGAAACACACACATATAGCACAAAACTTTTACATCCTCACACGTGTATGTATTTCAAATACTCATGATATATTACGGAACATCTTTGATACGCTTCAAGTACCATCCAACGAATAATTGACAGCCCAAAGATCGTTTCGTATATTCGGTTGCATTATATGAAACGGACGCCGACCGTTAAACGGCGGATGATGTCTAAGGATGTTACATAAACATATAGGCGTTGATAACGTATCGCGACATGTTTGCGCGGCGAGCGTCCGGCTGCTGTCTTTCTTCCAAGGTGGCAAAAATTTGGGGAAGATCGTATTGTGACCGTATATTACGAAGACAAGAATTTCTTTTTAAAGTTGTCGTTTCTTAATGTTTGTTAACGTTTCTTTGTCGTTCTTTTCATGTATCTTTGTCGTTCTTTTACATTTTGTTAGCGTTGTTTTACGTATTTTTGTCGTTCTTTTATGTTTTATTAGCGTTTTTTTTTGTTTCTTTGTTGTTCTTTTACATTTCGTTGACGATTTCTTTGTTGTTCTTTTATGTAGGTTACTAATATGGAATAGGGGCTTATTTTTTCAACAAAGCGTTGCATATTAAGATGTGTTGGTAATATGGAATAATTAAATTATTATGGAATAAAAAGTAGAGAACATAACGTTTTTGTTCTTTTTATAAATAATAAGGAATATTTTTGATGTTAATGTTTATTTTAATAATTTAATTTTTATTGTCTATGTTCATAATGTAATTTTATTTATGTGCTACATTGTACAGTAAACGTATGATTTTTAACAGTTTCGATTTCAATTTACATAAAAAAATAAATTTGCACTTCATTTTTTATGTTATTTATTATTGTTCCTCAAATTTGAATAGTATTCCGTATTATATTCCTTTTTTTTACGCCCCTCATTTTCTCACTTTTTACTTTTTTGTAAATATTGAAGTTGGACTTAAATTTCGGAGAATTTCATTTATTGGATGTTATAGCTAATATATTGCTTAAAAGTTCGACATTTATTATAAAAGCCTTAATATGAATTTGTGTCGGAATAATATTAATTTAAAAATTGATATTCCATATTCGCTGCCTTTACTCTTTATCATTTTATTGTCGTTCTTTTATGTTTTTGTTCTTTTTCGTTTCTTTTTACGTTTTAACCAGTGTCCCTTCTTTTAAATTTCGGATTGCATTAATCCCTTCCACTTTCCCCCTCTTAAAAAATTGAATGTTGTTACCACGTATACGCGTTTTATACGCAAAACAATCAGTTTTGCATCAACTGCATGTATCAACGGGTCTTGTAACGAGAAAATGTACTCCTCTGAAAGAAGCAGCACATGTATGAATTATTACGTTCCACTTCAGGCTGATGAAACTTTGCCGTTTAAGAAAAAATGCACCAAGTAAGTTCACGAGTTTTATTTTACATTACAAATTCAACTGTTCTAAAATATTTTTGTCTTTCTCCATAGCATTACCCGCGCACCGTGCGATTCGTATACTTGACAGACGATATGCAGTGACGACTACGGAATATAAATATTTGGAAATTGGCATCAAAGTTGGACCACCGATTTACATGGAGATCGCGATAAAAAATCATGACAGAAACGAGCCGATACTGTCTTTCGAAACATGAATGGGAGTCTACGAACGACGAGAACAAAATTCAAAATTGTTTTTGGAATCGAGGATATCCCGATCGATTCTATCAGCGTTAGACCGCTAACGGTGCGATTTGGCGTGATGAATAACGCTAAACTCATATAGAGTCCTTCGACGTGTGTTGAGCAGTGACCGAATCGACATTGCTCTCAATGTTCAATCAGGATCAATGCATCGATATAATATTCAATAGATTGAACGGTATCGTCGAGAAAGTCGACGCAAAGTTTAAACGATTCTCGAACATCTTCTGTAAGATCCTAAGGACATCTCGAATGCGATACGCGACAGCGATTACTTTGATGGAAATCAACTCGTCGATTGCGAGTTGTTAGCTCTAATTTTTGGTAATATGTAACAAAACGTAAAAATAAAATACTGCTTCAAGCGTAAAAAAATTATGTTATTTCTTTTCTCATTTTATCCCATTTCTCTCAAATAAATATAAAAATAGCTAAAAATCGATTATCGCTAAGGGAGAGGAACAAAGTGACAAGTTTAATATGATGTTTTTTAAATAGTTTAATATGATGTTTTTTAAATAATAATTAAATTTAATTTTGCAATTGTAATTAAAATGAATTAAGATAATAATAAAATATTAACAGCACATTGCGCTCGGTTGCGGTCGGAGGCGGCATCGGCGGATGTAGCTGAAAAAAAAAACAAAATTTAAAAGCTTGTTGATCGCACGTTTAAAAAATAGACTGATGCGTTAACGCTAGTCAGCGCGCGTCAATAAATAAAAAGGTACATATCACGTCTTATCTTTGATGATCGTGATATCTTTGAGTTGATGTTGGTGACAATGACGAT
Organism: Cephalotes varians; assembly: GCA_037157785.1. NCBI lineage: Eukaryota > Metazoa > Arthropoda > Insecta > Hymenoptera > Formicidae > Cephalotes > Cephalotes varians. Next base: position 70,042 of record JANQDE010000330.1, read on the forward strand.
GACGATGATGACGGCGGCGGCGACGGCGGCGGCGGCGGCGGTGGTAGCCCCGAGTATATCATCCATGTATACGATCAATTTTTCTTGCCGAACTGACGGATTCAATATTTGCAATATCCGTTTTTGAAATTCGGCTGGGGCCTCGGAATAACCGAACGATAAGTAGTTATATTCAAATTGGCCTTCGGCCGTGGCGAATAAAAAATATTTCGTACTGTCCGTATCGACTCTAATTTGGTGAAAACATCTTTTAAATCAAGTAAGGTAAAGACAGATTTATTATATAATCTCGATATGCAGTCTTCAATATTCGGAAAAGGATATTTCTGTTTTAATATTCGGCTATTGAGAGGCCTCAGGTCGACACACATTCTAATCTGTCTGTTTTTCTTTTTAATAAGTATCACTCGGGAGCAATAAGGCGAGGTACTCGGCTTTATTATTCCTCGCTCTAAAAGATTATCGGTTATCGCCCTTAACTGAAGTCGCTCGACATGGGCAAAGCGTTACAGGGCGAACGCAAAGATAGAATCGTCCTTGAGATGAACTTGAACGGTGTAACCGTATTCGATAGGTTCAATATTTTTATTTTCTATATCTAGAATTATCTGAGTTAAACGCTCTTTAATCTTATCATTAAAATCTATCGCATGATTACTTACTATCTTTTCTATTTATAGTTTCTTATAGTTTCTGGTTCGTCATCCTCTATGCAAAGAGATAGATTTGATAATAAGTTTTCCGACTGCTTAGATTTGTCATTCTCTTTATTTCGGTCCGGATAGCACAAGGTAATTCCTTGGTTTTTTATAAACTCTCGTCCAAGAATTAAATCACTATTAAAAGTGGCGGCAGTGGCGGTGATTTTGGCGGACTTGGCGACACGGGACGATATCCCTTACGCATAACCGATTTCCGCTGAACATAGTCCTTTATTTGATCTATATTAGCTCTTATTTTATCCATGTTAGTTCTTTTAAAACTTGTTACAAACTGAAACTAGTGAGTAAAAGAAAGAAATTTTATACACAATACATCCTCTACTAAATTTTGTTGCTAATCTTAAAAAGAATATAGCAGCTCGAAACCCAGTAGTCGTCTTCTACTTATAACATTTATATAAACAATTTTTCCACTTTCTGAAACTTTTTTGTTAAAATATAGCAAAATAATTTTTTATTATTTAAATTGCGCGTAATGGAAAAGAAGGAATAAGAAATAATGACACGTTAAATAGCACGTGTAGATAGCACATGTTTATTTTTGACAATGTTGGTGCCACTAATTAAATAGTTGGAACGCATTTTTTAAAGCACAATTTGTTACACGTTTCTGCCAATGCAAAATATGTGTAACATCCAACTTATTTAAAAATTCCATATCTTCGCATTGTGCGTCAATATTTTCGATGCAGACATCTTCTCTCGCATTGTCTTGAAGCAAATTTTGTAGCCATTCTCGCTTTTCGTATCCCTTAATGTATACGAAATTATTGTCGTCGTCGTCATTGTCTTCTGTACCAATCACAGCCGTTGTAATCAACCATTTCGCCATACGGGACCATTCCGTCCTCTCATTGCAATCTATGATGATTCGCAATCAATCAGGAAGCGCAAGAGTTTTCTGATTTTGTAAGGAGATCCCATAGAACAGCGCTTCCGAAAATATAATGAGAGAGAACATATTCCTCCTTGAGAACGGCAAACTCTTTCACGACAAAAGTTTCATCAACGATAAAGCCTTGCAGATCCACGAACGTTGGTAAAGACATGACTATTTTCTTGTTTATAATGATGAGAGGAAAACTACAGTCAATTTCGATATATTGTAGATTTCTATATCTCATTCCCCTCTACACTGTATTGTGATGAGAGAGAGATACACTTAGGTGGATTTTGCGCACAACATTCGTCAACGGATTATACTGAACCACGCGATCGTGTATAATGAGACAATACCCAATGGTATTCATCGGCACATTCTACTTACACTTAAATTTCAACTTCACATCTACAGTTGCGCTCTTGACTGATTCGTTTTGTCGAGCACAAGCGATAATTACTGTTACGTCCTGTGGATTCTATGATTCTTTTCTTTCGAAGAGATCTGACCGTCGTCATGATTCTTAAATATACGCGAGAGAATCGAATGAGATCCATTTTTTGACAATTCTAAGACCCCTTTTCACTGGGCTCATTCATTCTTTCTTGAAAACTCAACAAAGTCACCTAAGAAAAATACCGATTGAGAGGTGCGTTGTGTGTTTTTGAAAAACGATAAAAGCTAAAGCTCAGAGCCCATCTGTAGAAAATCAAACAAATATCACAGAATATTCTCTCTCTAGAAGAAGTAAACAGAGATATGAACGCTGCAACCAATAATAATAAGTGACTAAAAATGTCACTTGATCTAGAACGCATATCGAGTTAAACTGTTGCAGGCGTCTAAAAAACATAAAATGGGAATATTATATTACGCCGCGCAAATGTGAAATACGTATTACGCTACGAATATTATATTACGCCTTAGGCTCGAAAACTGGGATTTGTTTGTCACTATCCAACACCGCACTCGCGATTAACGACGACGGAATCCTCTTACGTTCAATAAACCTAAAAAGCTATAAAAAAAAGAAAGACCTACACATAACACAGAGTTAACGACCCCTAACTGACTCCCACTTACTATTCATTTCCCTTTCGTCAACAATGCCTTTCGAATTTTTATCAATCCTAAAACAGAAAACAGGATGGACAATTTCCAATTTACTCTGTCAATAGGTAATAGTAAAATCAAAACTTGGATGGACTGTGGATGGAGCCGACTCCATGACAAACTTCCCAATGAAAATTTGAGAAATTAAAAAGTGTATCCCCAGAAAGAACCAAACCAGAAAGGACCCCACCAACCAAATTTTAACCCACCGATCTGGTACATTCTACAGAAAAGAAAGAATTCCTATATAAGTCGCGACACCTTAAGACTCGCTCTCGTTCTCTCGTTTTCTTTTCCGATTTGCTTATCTGGGCTCGTATTATCCGTGATTGAACCAACGCAACTTCCAAATTATTGCAAAGTGATCAATTCAATTTCGATTGACCTACCGTTTTACGGTCTCAATCCGTTTTTTATTTCTTTCTTTCGCGGATTCCCCTTTTATTTAACTTTCGGTTTATTTTTATTTCTTTCCCTTTTATAATTGTAATTTTCATTGGCTTCTTTCTTTCTCCCTCAATCTTTCTGTAAATACCTCTCTCATCCTTTCTCTCGAGTTCACTAGCTCTGCTACTGAATTCGACCTTATACCGTCACTCCTCCAAGTTCATTGATATCATTCAATGGACTTAATCTAATCCATCATCATATGTCTTGAGGTTAGCTAATATGGCTGATCTCATCTTCTCTTTTTCCACTCATTTCCTCTACTTCCTTAGTGCCTTTCCTCTTACTTGTACCTATTAAAATCTGATTTATAATACTCTCCCTTCTCCTCCTTTTCTTTTTTTTCTTGATGCAGAAACTAGTGCGATTAGTTAACTCCCGCGATTATGTTTAGTGGGTGACCGCCCCTTCCAGAAATTAGTCGGCGGGCAGCGAAACGCTTGTGCCATCGAAGGAAAATTTAAAATTTAAAGGACTGACGAACGCACTGTTCCAGACGGCATCACAGCAATCGTATGGTACGCTGACCCACATCTGAGACTTGAGACAAGTATGTTGGACTCATGGCCCATAGCGCGACGCGCGAGAGAGATCTTTCCATATCCTGCCTATCCCAAATCCTCTTTTTTCAAAATGAAGAAAATTATCCTGGGATCTAGACGTAACAATATGTATGAAGTATGATGGGAAAATATTATTGCGTTTGCAAAAATTGAAGTTTTATCTGTATTCTTATCATCCAATAATTCGAGTCAATCTATCTTTTTAATAGGTGAGACATATGTTCGAAAAGAAAAAATATTACATTAGAATTGAAAAGATGAGATTTGAAGAGAAGATTTCTACTACGCATTGTAAAGTCAGCGTGTAAAAAATTAAAATAAATTAATATATGACGTTTACGAATTTGTAATCTCAATAGAAATTGAAGTTACGATTAAAGCGAGCAAATAAGAATGTTGATTGAAAATGTCATTTTATGTGTTATTACAATTTAATTCAAATTAAGAAAATTACAGAGATAAAAAGATCGTACGTTTCAATTATATTAAGTCTTCTTCAGCGGTAAAAAATAAACAAATAATCAAGTCATAATAATACAAGTGACATATAAATAATAAATAAAAGAACGAAAGGACATTATGATGGAATGAAGTGGATGACAAGACCAAAGTCAAAGCTAGACAACATTATATACAAAAAGTAATAAAAAGAAGTATCGAATACAAAATTTTTTTTTTTTAATTAATTGACATGAAACTCCTATTTATCAAAAATAAATCATTAAAAGTTCTTAGAAACTAGACAAATTAACGTTCAATGGTGAAAATCTCATGGGTTCCAACTTCTGATTCATAGAAATATTAAGTCGTGTTTCTGTAGTCTTCAGTAAGATTAAGGATTTAGGATCCAAAGAACAATATTCCAGGTAAAAAATTAAAATACACAAAGGTAGAGTATCTACTTAAACATAACGATAAATAGGAAATTTCAATACAAAGGTAAAAAAATAAATGTGTGTTCAGATTAAAAAAGAAAATTGTCTAAGATTTACAATGAAAATTCCGAGTTTTAAATAATTATTTGCAGTTGTTTAGCGAAAGTATCTGGTCTTGTGATAACATCAAAAAGCGACTGTAAGAATATTTTGAATCAACGATCGATATAATAGAAATATTTGTACAATGTTGTTCTTGATTCTGTGCTCTATATTAAATATATTAATTACATTAATTATATTAATTACATTAATTAATTAATTAATTAATTAAAACATTTATTAAATGGGAGGGAAAAAGGGTCCTGACTCCACACGTCATCCTTCTTGTGACGTCAACCCCTCCATAACGTCATCCCCCCTTGTGATGTCATCCCCCGCACCGCCTCGGAGCTCCAGAGTTTGAACCCGCCTACCTAAGATAAGTATATCTATTTACTATATTACCATTTTTACTTTTCTTTTCGTTTTTTTCTCGTCAAATTCTTATGTTTTTAAAGGGTTTGCCTTAGAATATCAATAAATGCCTTTATCTATCTATGCAGAATTAAAAAAAAAAGAAGGAAATTCAGTTTTTTTATATTGAGCAAAAGCTAGTTTAACATCGTTTGATTCAAAATTATTAATGAACTTACTAATATTAGTCAAATCAAATAAGAAATTGCCTATGCGGTCAGAGCTGGATCTTAAGTGTCCAATCATATTCTATACATTTTTTATATAAATTTTTAAGTTATTTTTACTAATATTAGCTTGTTTGTTAATTATTATATTTTTAATTGATATTTATTTGTACCTTTGTACTAGGGGAATAATGGTCCGATGATAATAATTAGCTGAGAGCACGTCCGATTTCCATAACTTATTTTATTCGACTCAAAAAACTATATATATTTCTATGGAAGCGCCATGCATAGATGGCGCTATGTATTTTTGGTTACTACAATTCTCCCATGCTTATATAATAAGTTTAATTATATGGAATGTTGAATTAAAAAGATTCGATACAACTTAAAAATGTTAAATTGAAATGTTAAATATGTTGAAAAAATTAAATGTTACATTGAATTTTAAGAATGTAATCCAATATGCAATAGACGTTTTGGTAATTGTTTTGTCCGTGTCGACTGACGTAGAGTCTCTTCAGGGATCTGGTCTCGTGTAACTGCTAGCTCTCGTTCGTCCTCTGGAGTCCGCTGGTTAGGTTCATTTAATGGAATATTTATCAAGTCTCCTAATTCAATATCTTGTTCTTGTTGATTTTCATCTGGTGTTTTTTKTTCTACCGTCTTTGATTTTTCTGCTACTGGATCTGGAACTTTGGTTGATCGAAGTTGATCGATATGACGTTTAAAAGTGTATCCATTGTCCAACTTCACAAGATAATGTAGTCGTYCAAACTTCTTAATGATCGTTCCAAATTTCCATTGATGTTTATTCGGTGTATAGTAGCGCGCTTGTACGCGTTCTCCCACGCTTAATTGACRTATCCTTTCTGTAGTTGTCGAAGTTGATTGAAGTTTGATGGGTTTTAGTGCATYCAGGTGAATTCTTATGTTACGTTGTAAATATTGCTCTGCAGGGGTTTTTTGATTGTTGAGTGGTGTTGCTCGGTACCTGAACAAAATTTCACGTACTTTCCGGTGTATTGATTCTGGTTCTTCCTGCATTGCTACTAATCTCTTTTTTAGTGTTTGAACATTTCGCTCTGCTAACCCATTTGTTGCTGGGTGTCCTGACGCGATGAATTTGCAGAAAATACCTGCTTTTTTGCAAAATTGTTGGAATTCTTCGCTAGTAAAAATCGTTGCATTATCGGAGACCATGACTTCGGGGAATCCATGTCTTGAAAATATCTCTCGGAGTAATTCAATTGTTGATGCTGACGATGGGGCTGCTGAGCATGATTCGATTTCTGCCCATTTTGATTTTGCATCTATGACAACTAAAAAATAGTGGTCTTGATATGGCCCCGCGTAGTCAATATGGATGCGTTGCCAGTTTTCTTTTGGTTCTTCCCAGGGATGGAGTGGTACTTTTGTTGGACTGTTCTTCGTTTTTGCGCAAGCGGTACACTCCCRTACGAGACGCTCGATGTCTTTGTCAATGTTTTTCCAATATACATACCGGCGAGCAAGTTGTTTCATTTTTGATATTCCGATATGAGTTCGATGAAGTTCTTGTAACACTGCTACTTGAAGGGTTGATGGAACGACAACTCGCTGTCCCCTGAAAATTATTCCATTCTCTGTAATAAATTCCAGGTCGGCTGTAGCGTTTTCTTGAATGTCTCGCAGAATTTTAGAAAGTTGATCGTCCTTTTTTGTTTCTTTTCGTATTGATTCAAATGTGATTTCTGGTGTCAAAATTCTATTGATTGTTCCTTCGCATAATAAGTGGACTTCTTCGTTAATGATATTATCAGTGTAGAATCTGAATTTTTCTTTTAGGAGGGCCCGGGACAAACAATCCACATTCGTATTCTCGGTTCCTTTCCTAAATATGACCCTGTAGTCGAAACTTGACAGAAATGCCGCATAACGTTGTAAACGCGCTGATGTCATCTTTGGAATTTTTGCATGTTGGTGAAAAATCCTCGTCAATGGTTGATTATCAGTAATTAATTGAAAATGACGTCCAAATAGATATTGAAAAAATTTATCAGTTCCGAACACAATTGCTAATGCCTCCTTGTCCAATTGCGAGTAATTTTGTTCGGCAGAAGTCAGGGAGCGAGAAGCGAAAGCGATTGGTCTTTCCTGATCATCAATTAGATGTGATAGAATTGCTGCAACACCTGTGGGACTTGCGTCACAAGCAAGTTGAACTGGTAATTCTGGATTAAATGGCACAAGCACCCGATCACTTCTTGTTTCAATTTTATAAACGCTGCTTCACATTTTTCCGTCCATTTGAACACAACCTGGTCTTTTAACAGTTGTCGTAGCGGTGCTGTTATTGTGGAGGTGTCAGGAATGAATCGATTGTAAAAAGTTATCAATCCCAGAAAAGATTTGATTTCTTCTTTGGATGTAGGTCTTGGCATTTCTGTGATAGCCTTGACTTTTTCCGGAGACTTTGAAATTTTGTTGTATTCGATGATGTGTCCCAGGAATCCAATGCGTTCTTGGAAAAACGAGCATTTTCGTTGATTTAAGTGCAGATCATATTTTCTCAGTTGTTCAAGGCAAGCGATTAAGTTTTTTTCTGCACTCTTCTAGTGTTTCCCCATGGACTATTATGTCGTCGAAATATTTCTCTGCTTTATTGCATTTCTTAAGTATCTTGACAATGATTCGATTGAATTCCGATGGACCTTGTTTTATTCCAAATGATAGGCGGTTCATTTTGTATGTCCCTCTGTGTGTTGATGTGGTTTGAATTACACTTGATTTTTCGTCTACTTGAATGTGTAAATACGCCTTATATAAGTCGAGCCTGCAAAAATATCGAGACTCGTGTAAGCTGTCGAAGATCTCGTTGATTTTCCGAATTGGATAGTGTGCATCCATGARTCGTTCATTTACGCCCACTTTATAGTCGACACATAGACGAACTCCTYCGTCTGTTTTTGGAATAACCACTAATGGAGATCCCCAGTCGCTCAATTCGATTTTTGTTATTATTCCTGCCGCTTCAAGAAAATCCAGCTCTTCCTCGACTTTACGAAAAAACGCATATGGTATCTCTCTTTCTCTGTGGAATATTGGTTTTGCATTTTCTCGTAATTTCAATGAAATTTTGTARTTTGGAACACACCCAATCTTTTCTTCGAAAATGTCTGAAAACTGATTCATGATTTTCTCAGTCTCGTCGATATTGTTGATGTCGTGTTTTGCTATTGATGATACACATTTCTGCTGATCAAGTTCGTTCAAATTGATATTCAGTTTCCTGATCCAACTTCGACCTAGAATTGCAGGATATTCCTCTGGAACTATATAGATGTCATCTTGAAATGCATGACCATTATGTTCGATCTTTACTCTGATTTTTCCGTCTGGTATGAAAAAGTCTCCTGTATAAGATCGGAATCGCACAGCTGCGGTTTCTAGTGGTTTTTTGCACTCTAGTTCTATGAATTTATTCCGTGGTAAAAAAGTAACCCCTGAATCTGAATCAACCTCGAATTTGACTGGTTTTCCTTCAATATTGACTTGAGTGTAGTATTGTTCAAGGTTCTTGTTGTTGTGGGTTCCGGGGAGCAGGGGTTTAGTAGTACACTCTTTTATACAAAACGTACACTTTATTTCACAATAAAATGGATTAAGTTTACACGGTGTCTTATTTTATGCGCCCGCGATCGACTCCCCAATTTCTCTCTTAATTTCGGTAACTTTCCCTTTAAGACTCTTCACTTTTTGACTCTCTCTGACTTCTGTTCGGGCGRTTATATAGATCTGTTTGGTTCCGTATTTACTTGCTGCGGTCGGCATTCGGAGAACCGACCGCGCCAAGTACGTGATGCATTACGTTACGAGGTCACGTATTATTAATTTTAATTACTTCTTTTCCTGCTTAATCCCGTTTCCTTGTATTAATTCCTGTCTAATGTATCACTGTATCTTAGCCTCGTAACATCCCTCCCCCTTTACGAGAAGAAGGTGAGGGGTCGAACCTTATTTTACATTTCTTTCGCTTATTTCTATTGTTTCTTAATACTAGTATAACATAGCATCGCCGCATATCTGGTTGTTTGTTGCTTTTCGCTTTTTATTTCTTACATACCATAAGCTTAAACCTATTCCGCTTGCTAGAATGATAATTATTATACCTGACCCTAAGGGATATGTTACGTACTTATTTTGAAATATACTTTCTTTATCTAAACTTTCGCTTATTTC